>MNCI01003361.1:56589-74216 GCA_015680685.1 Gnetum montanum | reverse complement strand
GGAGGGGTTGAGGGGGAATCCCTCTAATGTTGTTTTTTACAATAATATGAATCATCATCACACTTCTTTTAGGGGTCAAAAAGCCCAAATCCATAGATTAGGTCAATCCATAGAGGAAGAATCCATGTCATACAAATCTCATTGGTCTAAAAGAACGAATGCATAAGAAACATAAGTTTAAGAAGCCAACAAATCCAGAAGATGACCTAATGTATGTAAATATAAAAGGACAAGTATTAGTATTAGAGAAAAAATTAAGAAAAACACCAGTAAAAATATTCATAAATATCTTGCTATCTAAAGACAATTATAGGAGAAAAAGAAAAAATTAGAATTTCAAAAATATCATTTGTAAGAAAGAGACATTTTTCTCCAAGAAGCTCAACTTCCAGCATTCTTTGAAGAAAAACTAGAAGAATTAGAAAAAATCATAAAAAGTCTGGTATAGTCCTTTTTAGAAGTCTCTAGTTTTGAATCATCTAGCTCTTTAAAGACTTAAATTTCTATAAAACATCCCAACTTAAAAAAATTTGTTTGAAGAACGCATAGGATGAAATTGTTAGAAACTTTTATCCAGTGGGCCACAAACAAGTTAGAACAACTACAATTGAAAGAAAATAGTGAGCAAAGATAGCAGTATAAAGAAAAAATAAAGGCAGTCATGGCTATTCAATTGGTAAACAAAAATATTTAGATTAGAACTATGATACCTATTTGTACATTGTATATTAAATTTTCTTCTTATAAAAAATATCCTATAGATGTGTTAATTGATAATGGTGCAAAAATATCCTTAGCATGGGCCAGTATTATACCAAGACATTACTAGGAACAAAAGACAAGATCGTTTATATTATTCAATACACAAAAAAGGTCTATAGATGAACAGGCTAGGATTCCAATCCTGACACCCCAAGGTATGATATTCTTTATTATGGTATATCAATTTGATATATCATCCTATGATTTATTACTTGGGATAGATAATCTACATTAGTTAGAACCATATACTATAACATTTAAATTTTTCATTTTAGGTAATCAATGGTTTGATAGAATAGAAAAATATGTAAGTAGATTTCCAATTGAAAAAATACAAAAAAGTAAGAAAAATGCAAGAGATTATAAATCAAGTAGAAAAATTTGATGACCAATTTCAAAACATAGAACATAGTTTAGTAGCATTAGCGAGTGATGATCTTACATGTTTTAGACATAAAATGGAGCATTGGTATCTCATAGATATGAAGGATAATGTTAAAATTAAAGCAAAAGCTTGTCTCATAGGAATGTCCCCTGCACTTTGAAAAGAATGTGATGAAGAAATAAAGTAATTGCGAAGTAAAGGTTTGATTGAACCAAGCATCAACATGTTTGCTTGTGCAACCTTTTATGTTAACAAAACAGTTAAATTTGTTAGAGGAAAAAAACATTTGGTTGTGAAATATAAGCCTTTAAATGATTTGATCAAATCAATATAGCATCCAATCCCAAATAAGGTTAATCTCTTTTAGAGATTATTATAGATACATATCTATTCAAAGTTTGATTTAAAATCTGGTTTCTGCCCGATACAGGTTTATTCTGAAGATCATTGAAAAATTACATTTATAGTCTCTGGAAAGTTATATGAATAGACAGTATTACCATTTGCGATTAAAACAGCTCATTCAATATTTCAAAATTGTATGGATCAAATAGTTTCACCTTACCAATTTATTATGATTTATATAGATGATATGTTAGTAATGAGTAAAAATGCAAAAGAACATTTTAAAATTTGCATATTTTTTATGATTTAATAGATAAGCATGGTTTGGTTCTTTGACCAACTAAAATGCAAATAGTTCAGGAAAAAATAAATTTCTTAGGTTTAGAAATTATACAAGGTACCATTGCCCTACAAAGTCACATCTTTAAATCTATTAAGAACTTTCTTGATGAAATCAAAAACAAAAATCAACTTTAACGATTTCTTGGATGTTTAAATTATGTTTCCAGCTTTTATAAAAATTTTGCCAAAGATAGAAAATTGCTTAATGAACAGTTAAGAAAAAATGCTCCACAATGGTCACAACAACACACTGACACAGTTAGAAAAATAAAACAACAGTGTGTGCATTTGCCTCAACTCTGCCTACCAACCAGTGAAAAACTCATCCTTAAGACATGTCTCTCATGAATTTTGGGGAGCTGTCTTGAAAGAAGACTTAGACGAAGTAATTCATAGCTGTAGGAATGCATCAAGTAAATTCTTACCCAATCAAGTAAATTATCATAGCACTCATAAAGAGTTATTAGCCATTATCAAAAGGATTGAGAAATTTAGACTGTTCGTATATGAAAAATACTTTATTATTCATAGTGAAGAGTACCTCAATGTTAAAAATTTAAATAAAGTACCTTATTATTTAGAAATTCATATATGAAAAGTACCTTAATGTTAAAAATTTAAATAAAGTAGCTCATACAAGGCTAATTAGGTGGGTTTTATTTTTTGTTAATTTTGAATTTTCAACCGAATACTTAAGCAGTTAGCAAAATTGTATGGTTGATTTCCTAACAAGAAAGTATAATCTCTCTTGACTACTAATATTTTCTATTATTTCTTGTCTATAGATAATCTACAAAGGGAAAGATGGGAACTACGCTCTTCTACATATATTAAAGCCTACCAAACCAATGAAGTATATATGCTTACCTTTGAGCAAGATGTCCTTTTGTCCTTGAAATTCAGCATGGTGCAGCCTTTGAGGCTTATCACCTGTGGTGTAGGTTTAATAATAGAAGTGTTTGCATTTACCAAATGTCTTACCATCTTTTATATCTTCTATAATTTTTAAGAATATAGCAATGATGTGTAACCTAACACTTGCCCCAGAAACCTTGTAATATGATAATGAGAATGTTTGCACTAAGTTACATTTGTTATAATGGCCATTATACAAACCCTCTCCATTTCACCATTTTGAGATCAATCTTAATAAGTGGAATCCACCCAATGAATTATTTTGGTAATGGTGGAGAAAATATGGGAATACACCTAAACATTATGGTTGAGGCTACCCTCGTTATCTTTATAACCATTGTAATGAGTATCATGGTGATTTTTTATTTTATGATAATCTCCAAACTAAAAGTTGGCATACTTTAAGTTATGGCTATAATCCATCGTACTTCCTCACTATTTGTATAAGTCATAGGATAAACTAGTCAAATCTCTGGGGTTATGTATTTTACTATGATGTATATACTGCTAACAAACATGATATTGTAGAAACATGCAAAGTTCAAGATACTCGGCCTATAACCCTCCATCTGCGATTTCTAGATGATAAAATCCAAGGCAAGCATAATGATAGAATTAGCTATCAAACGCTACAATTTCTGTATGAAGGAGCTCCAGGATTCGACATACACCATTCTCCTTCTTTTTGGTGTAATAATGATAGGCCAGTTCCCAATCATCACCATCCTGCTTTTACTCCACCTACTAGTGATGATGATGAACCCTAATCAGAGGATTATAACTAAGCATCAACCAGCTAGGTGCACCTACCTACATGATTGTATATGAGACGTGCTTTGTAATATGCTCTTAAAAAGTTGTGCTAATGGTGTGTACTATTTATAATGGACTGTACTATTTGTAATGGAGAATCTATTCTTCCTTATCTTGTGTGTAGTGTTGGATGAGTCATCTCGCACTTAGAAGAGTCGAGAAGCTTTGACTTCTTCTATAAATAGAGTATCATGTGATCCTTAAAGATATTGAAGTGGAGAAATCAGAAGTGAAGCGCCTTTCTCTTTCTAAACATTCTTACTTTAAGCATCCCTAAGGTTTTTTTAATACTTTTTATTTTATTTTATAATAGAAAATGTGTCATTTTGCCTACTTCCATTCTATGATCTAGAGTAGTGAGAGAACGATCGATTTGTGTGATCCAATCCCAAATAGCCTTAACCTTGGTAGCTTTCATTCAAATCTGATTTTTAGAAATCACATGCCCCAAATATGTGATTTCCATCTTGAAGAAATGACTTTGCTTTACATTGATCACCAACTATGCCTCTTTCAATTTAAGACACACCATCCTCAAGTGATCTAGGAGCTCTTCCTCATTAGTGCTATATACCAAAATATCATCAAAAAAGATAATATAACACTTACCAATTAAGTTCTTTAATACATCATGCATTAGTCTCATAAATATAGCAGGTGCATTTGTGAGCCCAAATAGCATCACCAACCACTCAAACAAGCCATTTGGTATCTTGAAAGCTATCTTCTATTTATTACTAGACCTAATTTTAATTTGATGATAACCACTTTTCAAATTAATTTTTCCAAAAATTCTAACATTGATAAGGACATCAAGGATATCATCCATCCTTGGAATACAAAACTTGTACTCACTATTATCTTATTCATTGCTCTAGAATTAATACATATTCTCCATTCATTGCTATTCTTGTTTGGCACTAGCATCACTAGAACTACACAAGGTACAATGGATTCCCTTAGGAAACCATTTGTAAGTAACTACTCTACTTACCTTTGTAATTCAACTCATTGATTTAGTGTTATCTGATAAGCCCTCTTGTTAGAAATTGTAGCACTAGAAAATAAATCAATATGATGTTGTACATTCCTCGTTGGTAGTAATCCATTCAATTTCCCCTTGAACACCTTAGAAAATTTCTCCTTTAAGCCTAGTACACTTGTGGGAAGTTCAACCTACACATCATCATGGTTAGTAGCCAATGTTGTCATAACAGCAAAACTAATTTTTTTTTTATCATGTTCCTTAATATATTTCCTCTCTCCTTGAAGGATCAAGAAACCATTAAGTGAGCTTTGTTGCATCACTTGTTTAGTTGTCATGGAAATTAACTCATGAATTGCATTAAACCTAGCTACATTCTACACATTTCTTGGTTTATTAAATTGAGCACCATTGTTAAAATTCCAAGGTTTACCAAGAATTACATCAACACAAGCTATTGGATGTACATCATGCTTCACAACCTCATGAAAACATTAAATTTTAAATCTTAAATTACATTGTTCCCTCAACTCTTGAAAAAAATCTCAAGATAACCACTGCACTTTATAGGGTTTAGGATTAGGATTAGTTGCCAAACCCAATCTAGTAATTGTCCTAGAAGAAATAATGTTTTCTTGGATTCCCCCGTTAATCACAACATGAATCCATTCCCCACTAAGCAAACATCTAGTCCCAATCTGAAACAAAAGTTTTTTATTAGGATGATCTCCTCTATTGACATTTTCCTTGAATGCATAAGAATTTAATTTAGAAACTTCCTTAATTTTTGGAGCATTAGGATTATCTCTTTGAAGATCTTGGCTTGATGCCTCCTTCACCTCTGTGGTTTGCCCATCTTTATGTTTGGCTATCTTGTGAAGTGGACATTTCCATTGCTTATGTTACCATTCTTCACACTTGAAGCACTAAATCTTGGATGAGTTGCTATCTTAACCCTTGCCTTCCTTGGCTTGGTTCTTCTTGGATTTACTTTTTTCATCACCTCTTTCTATCTTCTTATCTTTGTTGCTATCCTTATATTTAGATTTGGACTTGGATCCTTTCTTCTTCTCTTTGGAAGTTTGTTTACTCTTGTTTCCAAATAAACTTAATTTCTTGTTAGCCTTAAGTGCCAAATCATAAACCTCATCAAGAGTTTCTGGCTCATAAAAAGATAACTTCTATGGATATGCCATTTTTAGACCTCTTAATAGGATTGAATCTTGTTCATACTTCTCCTAGTTTACTTTAGCTTGATGGAAGATATCACAAAATTCAATGTAGAATTCTTTGACTTCCTTGTCACCTTGCCTTAGAAATTTTAACTTCATGATAGTCTCTTGTCTCTAATGTGACTATTCAAGTTTTCTTTTCAACCTATATTTTACTAGAGGTCAATCTCTAATGGGTTAACCTTTTTATCTTTCATAACCCTAGGACTCTTTTTCCCACCAAGTAGAAGTCATACCTTCTAATATGGATTCAACAATAGGTACCCTCAAGTTATTTGATATCTTTTCTAACTCAAAGTGCTTCTCAAGTACCTTCCACCAACTTGAAAAAACATTGTTGCCATCTACATCATTGAAAGTCTTCAACTCAATGTATAGAAGTCTAGTAGTATTATAAAATGCTCTAGCAAGCCTTCCTTCATCTTCCTTATCAAGCTTGCCCAGAGAAGAAGTAGTTATCACTGCTGGAGCCCTTGGAATTCTCATATTAGGAATAGAACTCTCTCCCATTGGAATCCTTGGCTGATGGATTTCTATAGTTACATAGCAAATTGACCTTTCTTATCATCCACTATGTATCCGCCAGGTTGTGAAACTTCTTCATCTAAATGTGCATGCTCATCACCTTCTTGTGTCTAGATATGGCTAGGACTAGCATTTCTATCTACCTTTGTGTTGATTTTATCCAACTGAGCAATTATCATCTAGAAGGTAGACTTCATACTCTCCATGTTTTCATTCAGAGCTTACACCTATTTCTTCCTAGGTGTCATATGAAATTGATAAAGTTCCTAATCAATTCTAAGAAACAACAAATATAAAGCTATGATACTAATAACAATGGAGGAGGTTCGCTCCAATATTAAAATTAGTTTTCAACATTAAATCCAGATATTAGGAAAAGATAATTTATTTGTTAGAAAATAAGCAAACTACTATCTTCAATTATTCAAAGAGAAGATTACAACAGGGTTTCCAAAACTGTCAAAACATCCAAAACCTTTGAAACACTTAGACAATGTTGTAGATCATGAGGCTCTACAATCAGAAAATGGTTGTTCTCAATGCAAGACACAAGTGATGGAGAATCTCTTTTGCAACTAGAACTAAGAATTCAATACACAAGCAAGACTAGAACACATAGGCCAATACAAATAATCTTAGAGTTGTAACCTCTATGCACTGACTTAATGTAATCTCTTACTCTTACCAAACTTTCATCAACTTAAAAACTCTCAACAAGACATGTCATGAACTCTCCTTCCTTGGTACAAACATGAAGCAATACATATTTATTAGAAAACAAAGACAAAAACCTAAGGAAACCTTCCACAAGCTCATCTTAGAGTTCAAACTCTATTTCTATCTTTTTGCACCTTCTCTTAGCTATTGCCCAACTTGTAATGGTTAATTTCAAAGTTTCCCCATCATATAGGTCATCTTTAGCTTCCTTGGGTCATCTCTAGCAAAATTACAACTTTCAAGAGAGACATCTTTTGTGAGTGGGAGATGTATTCTTTGTGGGTAAAACATCTTCCTTTAAGATGACTTTAGGCTAAGTGGGAGAAGGTGGAAAAACATAGAAACAATGTGGTAACTCTAAGATGAGCTTTTGGAAGGTTTTCTTATGTTTTTATATTTGTTGTTTTAATAAATATATATTGTTTCATGATTTTACTAAGAAAAAAGAGTTCATGAGATGTTTTGGTGAGAGCTCTTGAGTTGATGAGAGCTTAGCAAGAGTGAGAGAGCACATTGAATGAGTGTATAAAGGTTGCAACTCTAAGGTTACTTGTGTTGGCCTATGTGTTCTAGTCTTGCTAGTGTATTGAATTCTCAGTTTCAACTATGAAGGAGATTTTTCATCGGTTATATCTTGTATTGAGAACAATCATTATATGGTTGTAGAGTTTCATGCTTTGTAGCATTGGGTGCATGTTTGAGTGGTTTTGAAAACCCTATAGTAATATTCTCTTTGAATAATTAACAATAGCTAGTTTTCTTATTTTCTAGCAAATAAATTATCTTTTTATAATATTTGGATTTAGTGTTAAAAGGTGATTTTAATATTGATGTGAACCATCTCCAACTAAGATGATTTCATTTTCATTAAATTATTTCTACATGCCTACTTACTTGTAGAAGTGTTTTTTTAACATCTCATGATTTTTACCTTCTTTTTGCCATGTGTTGATCTGAATGGTAGGTTTATGGGACATTGCATGGACTTTCTCCAGTGACAAATTCCTATTTTCTTGGGTCAATTTCTTTACATGCAAGCTAACTTTAGTTAATTATTCTCATAAATGATTGATGCTTTCCTCTAATTAATTATTCTTCTTTTCTATGCTTATTACTCTTCTGTTGTTAGTGGCCAGTGCTTTGTTTTCATCCTCTAAGGTAGTAATAACCTTTGCATAACCATATATTTTTTCATTGTCAACAGAAACATCTTATGTTGCCATTTCTCTTTCCATCTCTAGTTGGTATTAATTTACAATGAACTTGTTGACCTGCTTTGTTTTGAATTGTTCCAATTGCATTGGTGCAACATACTTGGTAAGATCTTGTAGCTGGAGTCTAAGTTGAGCCAATTCAATTTGTAACTCATGAATTTCTAACTCTGTTTATTGGAGGCTTATATTTGTAATTATCAACTTTCCTCTAGTAGATATTAACTTTAACTAGATAATAGTAATGTTGTCTGGGATGTCAAAAAATGTTTAGCATAACCTGTCCATTTTGCATTAACTGTTGTAAGACATCTTCATGTTGCTCTATGTTCAGAAGTCCTTTTTGCTTGTCTTGGGATCCACTAATAGTTTGAGCATTCTTAAATCTAGTGAAGTCCATTAGTGGTACCACAGGAATATTAAGGAATTCTCAAATATGGTTTGTTACTAATTTAGTAGCTCTTGGCTAATACTCATATTGCATGATGACCACAATTATTCCTTCCTCAATCTCTAAATGCGACAACATTTTTAGAGATTTGTAAAAGCCAATTATATTGTGAGATATTTACCAATATCTATCTTGTAGTTTGGTTTGATGAAACTTCTAGTTATTCTTATATGACCTTAAACATTCTAGCTAAATTTCTTGCCTCATAAGTGATATTTTTTGCTAACTGTTGTAGATGGCTTATGGCAGGCCTATAATTTTGTTGGTTCTAAAGTTAGAGTATAGGTGCTTGAGCCTGCACCATCTATTTTTGTTGGTGGGATTATCACTAGTGGTGGAATAAGCTCTATTGATGTGCTTGATGACTTCTTTGTTTGACTATTTTTAGCTAATATTTGTTTAATTATCTTAACATAAGTTGTATTGTCAGCTCTTTTAATTGTGTCATTGATATATCCCAAGATTCTAGCCCTTTTGCATAGCTTCCTAATCAAGTAGGAGAATGATAATATAAATTTTTCTAATTATTTTTATTCAAATCTATGCTCAACTTCTAGGAAAGGAAGATGCGCTAGATTTGCCTAATATTTTCTACTAAGGATAGTGCTGCCCCTGGTTGCATATGTGGATATCCTATTAAGTTTCACAGCCGAGTATAAATAATAGGTTTTTTTGGATAGTGGGAAGGAATCATATTCTTTCTTCTCATCTCCATAAAACTGCTGCAATCATAACTTATAGGTGGTTGGATTTGAATGGGTAGAAATTGGAATAGTTGTTGTTCCAACATTTGGGAGACGGAGAGTAGTGATGGCTTTTGAATATGGCATAGTTCAATTTTCATGGCCATATCTCGTTGTCTATTATGCCAAAATTGATAAACTTCTCTCGAATAACATTTATCATTAGTGGAAATAAGGGTAATACTTGTAATTGTTCTCACACTTTCTAAGGTGTGAATGCTAGAAAAGGTCCAAAGCTTAGTTTGATAATTAAATTAGCCATGATGAACTTCACTTCTATTGCATTTTTGTAGACTTTTAAAAGTATTAATTATCTACATGTCTCAGGAGCTAGTGGTGCCTTTGCCTGGATTGATTGGGGGTGCACTTCTTGCTTTTTTGCTTATGGTTTCCTTGGCTAGTTTCCTCTTTGTCCTCTGCCACATTCTCCTCTAGGTCTTTTTGCTTATGGCTATGCTGGCCCTCCGACTTCAAGGTTTTTTTAGAATCATTTGTAAATTTTTAAAAGATTAGTTATTTCTTAAAAATTTCTGAAGTATTTATTCTAACTCATAGTGCATAAATCTTTTTGGTATGATCCAAGATTGGAGAAAAGTGATTTCTCTTTTTTTCAATTGCAATTTTAGATTTTAAAAAATTTGTTTATATGGTAAAAAACCTTAAATTATATTGATAGCAAAAATTCCCAAATTTGGAATACATTGCTTTTAAGAAAAAATGGTTAATGCTAGAATTATTCAATCAAGAGATCCACAATTTCAGAGTGATATGGTAATGAATATTTAGGATCAATAAAGAAAAAAATCCATCAAACTTTTCCCAAAGTTGTAGATTCTAATACGTGTGTAGATTAGGAGAGAATGTGATGGGTTTAGTTATTATTTTAGTTGTTAATTATTAGAAAAATTACAAAATAATAAAAGCAAATCATTATTGTTATTTTCTTGGCAAAATTATCATTTGGCATTTTTTTAAATGACAAAATCTTACCTCAAAAATCTTTAAGATTTGATGTGTAGCATTTCCCTTATGACAAAGAGCTCAGCTTTGGGAGTTCAAAGAATTAAAAATGGGTGAAATTAGATTAGTTGGTACAAAGTTAGGACATTTAGAAGTTGTGCTATAATGAAAATTGCAGNGAATAATAGCTTGAGATGAACAAAATGACGTGGAGTTGGTTGTTAGATATGATATATAGAAGGTCTATAAGTTGGTTCTCCCCTTTATGCCCTTATATAATGACCCCTATAATTGTTCGTGGGTACTTAAGAAATTAAATGTGAATTATATTTGTTTCTTATTAGACACATTTAATTTACCATAATTAGGAATTTGTACTATGTTAGACATAAACCATCAAATTTGCAATTGATGAGATAGCCAGTGGTAATTTTGCATCTCTGTGTAAGCTTGAATGCATGGGTTTATTTGTGTGTACTTAAATCTATAGTTTGGGCTTGTTTCAAAAGTCTGTGGATGTATACTTGGTATGCTACCTTACCTTGTGCATTGCCTCACCTAGTGAGGTTTCACATGTGATGCATTACCGTACCTAGTACCACACCACACTTTGCATGCTATCATATGTGATATGTTGCCAAACCACTTCAGTTACAAACCTAAAAGATGATACTTAAAGCTCATTTTGAATTATCAATAAAGCTCATTTTGATTTCTTTAAATTTTCTAATTTTATTTTATTGAACCTTAAAGATGATAGTTAAATAATGAAGTTATTTATTAAATGTAGAAATTATAATTAAATTAATATTTTTAGATAGATTAGCATAGTTATGTTGAGCTTTTAGATGATTCTACCTTGTATGAGAAGGTCATAGTTATAGATAATGGTGTTGGGTCATCAAGGGTATGATTGAAGAGATTTTATCACTTTCATGTATTAGTGTTGTACTTGTCTCATAAGGGATTGCAACATAGGTTTCTTTTGTGTTTTATTTTCACGTTGCACTTGTCCTATAAGGGATTGTAATATAAATGTGTATTTTATTTTTCTTTTTCGCGTGTGAGTGTTGCACTTGTCCCTCAAGGGATTACAATGGGTTTTAATTATTTTTTAGTTAAATGTTTTTGGTTAAATATTTTTTTGTTAAAAAGTTTTTTAGTTAAAATTTTTTTTTGTTCAAATTTTGTTTAGTTAAAAATTTTTAAGTTAAATATCTTTTAGTTAAAATTTTTTTGGTTAAAATTTTTTGTAGTTAAAAATTTTTAGGTTGATATACAAAATGACAAAGAAGGAGGTAACTTTGGTAATAGCTAAAGCCAAACATAAAGACTGGTTAGCTTTTATGAGAAATTGGCAATAAAGGAAGAAGAAAAATCTATATATAAATTAGTAGAAATTAAAAATAAGAAATGTAAGGACATTGATTATGTCAAATGCATCAAGGAAGCAAATGAAAGAGTTTTGGTAAAAGACAATGAAATATTGGATAAGTGGAAAATTTATTTTTAAGAATTATTAAATAAAAAATCTCCAAGAGAAGACATCGAAGAAGAAGAAGAACCAAAATTTGGTTTAGTTAATGAAATTTCCTTCTCTAAGATAAAGATAGCCTTATCAAAGATGAAAAATGGGAAAGCTATTGGACCAGATAGCATTTCTATAGAAGCTTTGCAAGCATTGGGAGATACAAAAGTTTCTTGGTTGACATAATTATTTAACAAAATTTTGAAAGATGGAGAAATGTCTAACAATTGGAGAAAAAGCTTAGTTGTTCTCATTTACAAAAATAAAAAAGATGTACAAAATTGTGTAAACTATAGAGGGATCAACTTAATGAGCTATACTATGAACCTTTGGTAGAATGTTATAGAGAAACATCTTAGACTTGAATCAATAGTCTCAAAAATTCAATTTGGATGTATGCCAAGGAGATCTACTATAGAGACTATTTTTTTGATATAACAATTACTGAAAAAACTTAGAAAACATAGAAAAAATTTATATATGATCTTCATTAATTTGAAAAAGGCATATGATAGAGTACCTAGCTATATTATTTGGTGGGGCTTGTAGAGGAAAAACATCTCTAATAAATATATTAAACTAATTCAAGACATGTATGAAGGAGCTACCATTAAAATTAGAGTAGATGGTGGAAAAACATTTGATTTTCCAATCATAGTAGGTCTACATCAAGGCTCTACACTTAGCCCATACTTAGTTGTTATTATTATGGATGAATTAACAAAGAAAATACAAGATGAAATCCCTTGGTGTATGCTAATTGTAGAGGATATTGTGTTGGTGGGTACATCTCAAGAAAATATTATTGCTAAAATGAAAAAGTAGAGACATGTTCTAGAATCAAAAGGCTTAAAAATTAGTTGAAGTAATATAGAATATATGGAATCCAATTTTAGTAACAACAAAAAGAGTGGTGAAATATAAGTAACTATTCAAGGAAAAAAAGTCCCTTGCTACAAACAATTTCGCTACCTTGGATCAATCCTTCAGTCAGATGGCAAAATTAATAGAGACATTAGAAATAGAATTGAGGCAAGATGGTCAAAATGGAGACAGGTTAGTGGTGTGCTATATGATAAAGGAATACCAAGAAAATTAATGTAAAAATTTTACAAGACAACAATTAGTCCTACTATCTTATATGGTGTTGAATGTTGGGCAGTACAAAAGTGGCATGAACAACAAATCAATGTGGTAGAAATGCGAATGCTTTGATGGATGTTGAATGTTACTAGAAGAGAAAAACTATATAATACAGACATCATAGAAATAATTGGAGTGGATTCTATTTTAGGCAAGCTACAAGAATGGTAGCTTAAATGGTTGGGACATGTGCAAAGAAAATCAGATAATGAGCCTATAAGCAAAGATTTCTACATTACTATTCCAATAAAGCCATTGAAAGGAAGACCAAAGAAAACATGGGAAAAAATGATCAAAGATGATTTAAATAAATTACAAATAAATAAAGATTGAACCCTTATAGAGGTGAATGATGAAAAAGAACTCATGTAGCTAACTCTATTTTGTTGGGACAAGGCTAGGATGATGCTAATAATGTTAAAAATATCATTTGCTTAATATGGAAACATGGATTTATTTACTTTCATCATATGTATTATAATATTTTTATTTATTAAATATAATGATATAGATAAGTACACTTTACAATTTATATTCTTATCATCTTTGGTGTTTACAACTAGTTCACTACCCATATCATAAGTAAACCTCTTGTGGTCTCGACCAGGGGGAAGCCCTATCATTGGCACCATTGCGAAGGAAGTCATACATTTATAATTTCCTTTTTAGTTAATGATTTGTAGAAAATAAAGAAGTAAAGCAACCATGATTGAATTGAATAATGAAAATAGATAAAAGTAGAAGTTTCAATTGGTTCAAATAACTTTAAAATAAATGATGAATGAAGCAAGTGAAGTTTCATCAAGAAAAACAAGGACAATGGTGCAATGCACATGGAAGATTTTGCAAAGAATTTAGGAAAGCTACACTTGTCACCTTTGAGAAAGCTTTGTTTAATCAAGGCTTCATCAATGATTTGGCAAATTATGAATCCATATCCCTTTAACAATTGGAATATATTGCTCATGAGAACCAAGAGCTTCGTGATATGATTGCGAAGTAAGAATACAAACACATACATGTTGAGAAGTAGTTGAAACCTTCTTATAGAGAGTCTTATTACTAAAGCATGAATGATTCTAGGAGAACAAGGTCCATGAATGTGTCTGTGGGATTTGAGGCATGCTTGTAGTAATTCGATGCAGTTCATCATTCCACATATTTATTATCTTCATTCGAATGGTGGTGTTGATGGCTTGGAGAAGCCATTGTTTCTGTGGATCTACCATGGTCAAATTTATGAATAGTTTACATCCCACTTGAAAGCATTGAGGAGAGTAGAATAAAAAATATTGATATGACTAACATTTTCACATTCAACAAGTTTTTAAATGATGATCCATAGCTTTATGTTCAAACATTTTTCCTTATTTGTGAGATGTAAGGGTTGAATACTATAGCAAAAAGACCATCTTTTTCTCCACACATTTACTAATCAAGCTAAAATATAGTATCAAGCTCTTCCATCCAATTTGATCTTCTCTTGGGTAAACATGTTAAAAGCTTTCAATGTTAGATTTTAATCTTATGTCTAAGTTACAAATATTAGAAAAAAGATAGTAGAATAGAAGTAGGATACCAATGAATCATTTGATATGGCCATAGAACAATACCATTGCATGCTTAATTAGTGTTTAAATCATGAGTTTAGTAAACATGATCAATTGATACTCTTGGTAGAAGGACTACAACTACAAACTTATGAAATGATTGATATGTATGTTATGGGTAATCTCTACTAGAGGTTTGTGGCTTAAAATGCACCTCTGTTAGATTTCATGGCTAAATTAAAAGGTGAATGACATAAGCATGCCAATGTACAGGAGGTTAGCAGAAATCCCTAATATTAGAAGGATGTAAAGAGTTTTGAATGTAAGAATCAACATTCTGATGTTTTTGAAGTCCCTATGCAAGAAAACATAAGAATCAAGAAGACTTACTAAACCTTGCTAATACAGTTGACAAGGTTTAGTATGTATTAAATCAAAAGTTGACATTAGGTCTGAAGGATTTGGAAAATAAAAGTTTTAAAGCTGCTATGAATGTAGTTACACCACAAGGTAAGAGGGATAAAAATAAAATAAAGTAAGAGGCCTTAGCAAATTTCTTACCATTGTGGTCCATTTCTTCAGCTACAACAACATCAACGATAGATGGAATCTAATCCTTAGAATTTGACAGCTTAAAGTGCCCTCTCTATATCACAATAATCTTCCTTATGTCATTCTTCTTCCTTCCAAGGAACTTCATAGGATATGAACCAATTGCCTTCAGTAATGCCCTAGCAATATTATGCATATCCATCATAACTATCTCAATAGTCATAGGTCCAACAATGTTCATCATGATTTGCTATACCATTACAAGGAAGAATTTCAAATTAGCCATAGCAAGGACAAGTCTACTTATTTAATGCAAGGTACTATTAATATTTTCCATCATCATATACTATTGGATAGTTCCATAATAATCATGTTTCTTCTATGGAAAGAAATACATCAATTCATAGACAAATATTTTCGTAAGAGAGAAAAATACAGTTGTTAGTGAGGATTTATGTTCGTCACTTTCTTTACCATCATCTTCAAAGAAACATGACCAAGGGGATTATGTTTCTAAAGATCAAGCAAATAAAGTATTCACTCCTTTCTTAGATAAATACAAAGGTAAAAAATCCATAAGTAGAAGGAAGAAACTTCATCTTTAAAATTCAACCAACAAGGCTAGAACCTAGGATGCTACAAAGAATCTCAATCATCCTAGTCATTTGGTGATGTTAAAAAAGAATGTTGTCAAGTGTCAACCTTAAAGTCAATCATGGGGGAAGAGGGCTTCATGTAATGGCTTCGGTGTTAGAGTATGATTTGTTTGTTTGTGTGCATTTTTGCGTGCATATTTTTTGAAACTAATGATATATTATTCTAGAATTTTCTTATTCTTTTAGTTTAGTGTGATTATATATATATATATATATATGAGCATAAAGATTTATCAATTTTGATTTTCATAGTCTTTTAAGTGTGTTTTGTGTGATTATGGCAAATCAATTAATGTGCTTCATGGATGGTTACCTTGAGAGCCACATGATGGATGGGTGAGCTTATAGATGAATTGATGATGCAAGAGTGTTGAACATGTCCAATGTGGAACTTTGGTTGATGGAATGCATACATAATACTAATTCATCCGTCTTATTTTCTTTTACCATTAGTAGTGAACCAAACATATGTTGAGCAAGGAGCTAGATCTTGCATTATAAGTGGGGAAGTTACTACTACTAGATCCATGGGGAATTTGATGCGTCTAGAATTTAAGGTGTGAGCTCTACAAACTTGGATGAATGCTTGGTTGTAGTTTAGAAAAGGATGTGCCATTGAGTGATCTTGTGACCATTGGAATGAGTCTTGATTGATGGGGTTGAATTATGTGTTTGTGCTTACCTTGCCTAACCACACTAGTTAGAGAAGGTTCATGATTTCATAAAGCTATCCTTGCTACATTGAGCTTATAAGTAAGATATGGTGACCTAACACTCTAGGCATCTTCAAAGGAGTGCTTTTTTCAAAAGTAATGATACTCTTCTCTTTTCAAAAATAAAAAATAAAAAAACACAAATAGGAAAAAAAATAAAAATAAAAACAAAAACAAAAAAAAAGTGAAAAAAAAACACAAGAGAAAAAAAAAGAAGGAAAAAAAGGAAAGGATGAGATGATGAAGATACGTGTAACAAATATTTTCTTATACCTTGGGCCCATACAAATTAGTAGCATTACCATCCTAGGCTAGATACATTTTTTTTGGTGCTTACAATTACTAAGAATACAAGTTGTGGATATGCCTCTTAATTGGTAGTTTGCCATTTGGATAAGATGATTTATTTATGACTAACTCACCAGGTTACTTAAGAAGACTAAATAGGTGTATGTTTACAACCATCAATCATTGCACTATCCTAGCTCTAGTGGCTTTGAAGACCTAGAAGTTGCTCTTGAAAGAAACTTTGGTGAAGTTAAATGCTACTTTCAATCAAGTCTTAATCCAAGGGTTAAGAAAAATGATCACGATAGGATATCCCTATGTTTATTGTCCATCCAAAGTACAATATGTGGATTTGATCGTTTAGTGTAGCTAGAGTATCTAAAAAGAGGTTTATGGTAATGTTAAATATGAGAAGCTATCAAACATACGTGTAGGAAGGAAAGAATACCAAATTGGATTCTTACACCTCTAGATGATTTTGCAACACTTCACTCAATCTAGCTATATCAATGATCAAAGTATGGAATAATTGAAACTAGATGGGGATGGTACTACATTACATCTTTGAAGACTTGGAGGACTATCTTTATTGGTTGGATGAGTTGCAAAAGACTCCTTGTAAAGTGTTGTGAATGCTTTTATGCTCCAATGAACTAATTGAATTACTAAGTGGGGATTTGGTAATGTTGTAATTCCCTTTTTCCTTTTTTTTCATTCAAGTTCTCCATCTCCCTTTCTTGTTTCACCATCTCTAGTTAATGAGTTGCGATATCACGTCCACCCCTGCGATATCGCGTACGCGATATTACAG
>MNCI01003361.1:32750-56545 GCA_015680685.1 Gnetum montanum | reverse complement strand
CATATGGACTAAGCTAAATAGGATTTAATTATTGTTAAATGTTTAAATGCTTTCCTAGATAATTAATCTCTTTCAACCTTTGACCCTCCTAGTTAAGCGCATTCAGTACGACCACTTTGAGCATGTGTGTAACGCTTGGTAACCCAGTAACGAGTAGCGTTTGGTAATCCCAACAGCGTTGTACTAGTTCAGGGTGTGTGTGGCAAGTGGGAACGGATACTGGTGCTAGGGTAATTAGAACTTAGTTAGTGAATAGTTAATGAAAGTTAGTCATTTAGTTTTCTTCACCTTTCCCTATTAGCATAGGCATTAAAAAGACAAAAGATATAAAAATCATGTACCTCAAGCTTACTTAACCATACAACTGTGACAATACAAGTAAGTTTGGGAGGACAACGATTGATTAACCTTAAGTATTCCATTAGGGCGCGTAAGCACTTAGTCCTTGGAGTTCGACCGGATCGCGCGTGAGACGTTCGTATTCGTATGGTTGAGTGTAGGGGTACCTTGCCACTCATCATTAGCGCCGTTCCTGGGGACTTAGTTGTTTGTGCGCTACGTAGAATATAGGAAATCATCCACATCGTTGGGACGCTAGAACGAACCCTTAGGGTTGATCAAAAGAAAAATTAGACAACGGTAAATAGCACATCGAACAAGACAAAAATGTCTTCTTCTTCACACAAAAGCATTTCATTGCCTAGGACCCAACACTAGAGATAGTTGACGACACAACACATGTAACCAAGATCCGTCAGTTCGTCAACAATTCCGTGTGGTATATATTCATCATGATGAATATGTACCCGACTTTACCTTTATTCTCCATCAAGATGAACAACTGCATTGGAGAGACTTTGAGGGTAACATAGTGTTGCCTCCAAATCGAGTAGTCCCCAACATGCTCCTCCGTGCTCTCGCATGAATAGGCATGTCACAATTATACGCAAAATACATTGCATGCGATTATGACACAAGGGACTACCAACCCACAGAAGTGCAACGTCAAAGGGACTTGCGACAAGAGAGATACTATACATCGTTGAAGGGCAAAGGACCCCATAACACTCCACTCGTCTTAAGCGAAATTAAGGGTGGTGAACCTATTTTAATAGGTTCCCCACAAAACTATGTTCCCCCTCCTAACGATGGTGAGGAGGTGGTGTATCAGAACCTTCACTCTACGTTTTACAACCCTGGTTCTGATTCCCATGAACACCAAGTGTGCAACAAAGGAACACAAACACATGATAAGGGTGGGCAGTCTGATCGTAATCACGATCGGGGTCGAGACCACCGAAGAGAAGATAGGAAACATTGTCATGGCGATGGTTCTCCTTCTTCTTCACCTTCATCATCACATTCACCCTCTCCTTCAATATTAGGATGCAGTCATAAGGAACCTAACCGTGAGGATAAGGGTAAACAGAGTGAGAAACCTCGACGAGAGAGTCAAAAACGAGGATGAGGGCATTCTAGAGAATCACAGCATAGAAGAAGGGAGAGTAGGGAACCGCATAGACATCACAGATGCTACAAACAGAATGACCACAAAGAACCCCTACTTGCAACCCAAAGCATGTTAGACATCACGAAGGCCGTAAGAATACCCACAAGGCACCAAAAAGATAGCAGGATCAAGAGACTAGACATGAATAACATCCCAAGATTTGAGGGGGGATACAACGCTGATCCTCAGAATCACTTATAAGCATTTCACGATGCATGTGCTTTGCAGAACATTGAGAACGAGTGGCAAAAATTAAAGTTGTTCCCAAGGATATTGATGAAAGAAACGGAAAGCTGGTACCGGTCCTTAGAATCGGAATCCATTCGAAGGTGGAGTACGATGCTAGAACTGTTTAATGATAAATATTAAACGTACTCCTAGGTGTCCAACCTACAAAAGCAAATCCAAGGATGGAAGCAGGGAAATCACAAACCCTTGGATGCTGCCATGGGCCGTTATTATGCACTATTACATCGTTGCCCGGGCCATGGTTACGCACAACAGGATCAACTACACCATCTCATAGATGGGCTTAGGCATTAAACCAGGAGAACCCTTGGAACCTATGCCCAAGGGAGATTATCAGAGCTTAGGTCCCATCAGGTTCATAGATTGTTGGAGCAAGTAGCCAAGGAAGAAGGGGAGCTACGTAAGAGAGAAAGTACGGAAGAGTACAATTGTGATCCTTCCCTCCAAAAAAGGGGAGTGAGATTCTGTGAGGAGGAGGAAGAGTCATCACTCGAAGAGATGATGAATAGGAAAGCCTTGCCGCTCCAAAAATTAACAACAGAAGTGTCGGAAAAGGTAGACCAAATGTGGGTCTCCTTGGATAGTAGATTTGAAACCGTCCTTAAAATCGTAGAGGAGTCTAAGGAGTGAAGTAGTGACTATGATAAAAAGAAAAAGAGGGACATTGATAATGCACGTAACAAAGGTAAGGGTAAAATGGCCATCACCGAAGAGGTTGTGAATTCGAATACAAACAATGACGGTGGATGTGAGATATGCCAATATGACCATCCTAAAGGATGTTGTCCAGTAATCTCACACCTACAAGAGTCTGGGGTGTATGCACACAACCCACGACTTAACAAATGGCAAGCATCCCGACGGTTACGTTATTCCCAAGGTAACCCAAGGCAGTTCCACCAACCTTTAACGTATTACCCAAGTGAAACTCGCCACAACCTATTGAGCAACACCAGCAGTGGCAATACCCACAGTCATGGGGGATGCCACCACCAAGGCAACAACACCCTTACTGGCACCAGATCCATATGGCTATTACGTGCAGCAACCAATCTCTCCACGTGACTCGGTTGGTCACGTGACACCACAACGCCACTACCAAGCTCAAGAGTATTATAGGACTCCTTCTCCTGGGGGAGACAACCCACAAACATACCATCCTCCAAACCCATCCACAACTCTCACACCGATAGCTTCATTACCACCCACTCCAGCAATGCAATGGGAACTCCCCACTCAACTGCAGCAATGTAATGCTACGAGAGCTGTGAACCTTCAACCCGCTGCTGGTTCTAACAACCGTACAAAGAGAAGACATTTCTTTAGAACCAACAGTCCAACCAAGCTTTCACAACCACAAGCGGTTGAGCCTCTGAACGCTTCTCCATCAAATAAGGCTTCGGAGCTCCCTTGAAACCAAAAATAGAGCTCAACACACACGGTTATGTTAATGCATGCCGTCACTGACTGGATTAAGGAGAGCCACCTTCCCAGGAAATTCTTTGACCCCGGAAGCCCTTTAATCTATCTCCAAGTTGCTAGGAATCAACCTCGTAAAGCTCTTCTGGACTCAAGTTCCGGAGTCAACTTAATATCACAAGAGATGTATAAAGCCTGGAACCTGCCTCCACTAAAGAAAAATAATATTCGCTTAGAGCTGGCTGACCAGTCTATCACTATTCCCTTGGGACTGGTGGAGGACATCGTTACCAGTATGTGTGGGTGATCATACCCAGCTGATTTTCTAGTGATACAAGTAAACAATGATAAAGGGGACTTCTCAATAATAATGGGGAGGGCATGGCTGAGTACCATAAACGCATGCTTAGGAATCCGCGATCTTTCCCTAGAAATATCTAAGAAAAACACTTTTGGGAAGATTGAGAAGAAGAAAGTTTCATGCATCACATACAATGATACAGAGGGTGATGGTGTATAGGAATGTTCAGCATTGCCTACATGCAACCAGTGTGCCCCAGAAGTTAACATACAAAAGTGCCTTTATGTAGCAACCACACAACAAAAAGACACCCGGTGGTTGACAGCTAATCAAGAGAGCAACTCACCAACATGCATGGGACCAACTGGGGGACCAGCTTGCGTCCACGTAGAAGGCATAGATGCACTGGAGCAAGAGCCTCGCCGACTTCCAAACCTTAACTTGAAAACATCAATTGGGGGAAGTTGGAAACTCCTAAAAAATTTAAACAAATACTCCGATAAGAGAATACTAGTCTGTGTGCAACAAACCAAACCTTATCATAAATCTAGAGCGGTCAATGCACATAGCACATTGGAGAAAGGACGACCTCGCTCATTATTTCAGATCTTCCCCTTCCAACTTAGTTATGGGGGAGATGGCCACCTATGTTGATCAATTGAGGCCCTCAGTTCCTTTTTAAGTTTTTTTTTTACACATTTTTGTTTTACAAATTTCTTTAACTTTTTTTTTTTTTTGCAACATCATTCATGCTTTTTTTTGTTTATTTATGTGTTTAGTTATCTTGTTAGGTTCATCACCTAATAAGTACTCCTGATGATGGTATGAACTATATTCTATTGGTTGCTAATGCTTGGTTTTTACCTTTAAGTTATAATGTTGATACTAAGGTATGGTTCTTTTGATATAATAGGCATTGAGTCCACATCATCCATGGATCCATGAATTTCTATGGTCTCTCTTGGCTTGGAACTATACAATACCTTTCCTTAAATAATAAAACCATCAACAAATTGGTGACTGGGCATTTCTCAAACTAAGGAAGGACTCAAGGATTGAAAAGGGTGTGACTTCAAGGGGACTTGATGCATTTGTGTTGGCCATTCTCTTGGGTGCTTGGATGTTCTCTTCTTGAGTTTTCCTTACCATTCTGGCGTTGCTCCATTATCGGGAAGCTGAGTTAATAAAAATAATAAGTCTTTGCATGGTGTGGTTCTCACGAAAAAAAGTGGAAATTCAAAGCACACCCCTTAGACGAAATAATCTTTTGGGCTACAAGCACTGGTTATGGAACTAAACAAACATGTTTCCTATAACTAAGGCCCTTTCTCGCTTCCTATTTTCTCCTTTCTCGTTTCGTCGGAATGGTGGTGACTCTTTGACGGAGGTATTCTTGTTACTTCAAGTGGATGGATTGGCCAAATGTATTAATGCGAAGTCACTGGATGTGGATTGTTTGAGGCTGGATTTGAAATGAGATCTACTAAGTCATATTAACCATTAACACACAAGGGGTTGTACACCACCTTGTCCTTGAGACTCCATTCCATTCTCTTCTTTTCATCATTCCTTCTTCATTGTTCACCTCATTGCCGGTTGTATCAATAGTTCATATTTTGGTTGATGTATTGTTTTCTGTTTGGTAAATTCTTGTGGTTAAGACTTTAACTCTTGCTTCCAAATAACATTTCCAGAGCTTACGGACTCTTTGACTGTGGGAATGTTAGGGCATTAAGGACATGACCCGGCTTTGGGGAGGACCCACTGGCATTCCTATTTGGTGCATCGTTTAATTTCTTTCCCTTAAACATTTTTGCTATCAACATTTATTTTGTTCATTTCCATCTTTGACATCCATTTCATCGGTGTTGCAGTTGTCTATTTTTTCTCCATCTTTTTTATTCCGTACCCTTTTCCATTCTCTCACTATCGGAGGTTCACTCTCAGTCATGGGGGTCCTGATCCAATTTTTTCGATTTTCTCCTAACCCCTACACCTTGGGTAGTCACCAGTATTATATCTCCAGAATCCGCATTAGCCATATCAGTACTCAGCCAATGGACCTTTCACCAAGGCAAGGTATCAACTGCATTGTAATTCATTTATCCTTGCTAATATAAGACTGTGTTGTGTGTGCAGATGACAATCATATACCAATGGATTGGATTTGGAGGAACACTTGGAATGGACCGGTGCTGAAGCAGTTATGCAAGGAACAAGATTGATGGCGCGCTTATGGATGGACAACGAAAGGCGCAATCTTGGTATCAGCAACAATAGACTTATTCTTTTTTCTCTCTCTCTTTTCTCTTCTCTCTCAGCTGCCAAATAAGGCTGAATGTCAAATGTGTATAGTGTTCACCTTTGTTATCATGAACACTAATTTTGGCATGTATTGTAATGATGATCCGTTCACATATCATCCCACTCACCATTAGTGTCATTCCAGTCAATAATCTCATACCTTCCCAATATTTTGTAAAGAACTCGAGGACGAGTTTTCATTCAGTCATGGGGGTATGATGTGCCACGATATCGTGTACGCGATATCACATCCACGATATCGCGTTCGCCCCTGCGATATTGCTTCCGCAATATCGTAGCCCTCCACAATGTCTATAAATAAGAGGTGGCTTTCCTTGTTTTAGGTATCTAGACTTAGACCCTTAGCCAAACTATAGCAGTTTTACCATTCCAAAGTTAGAATAATTTCCATATGCCCGCAGTAGGAGTCTTAAAGTGAATGGATCTTTATTCGAGCAAATTGTACCTGAGCACACATTTGTGTATGACAATAAAGACGAACTTTTTGATAAACCTTACAACATATGGACTAAGCTAAATAGGATTTAATTATTGTTAAATGTTTAAATGCTTTCCTAGATAATTAATCTCTCTCAATCCTTGACCTTCTTAGTTAAGTGCACTCAGTACGACCACTTCGAGCACATGTGTAACGCTTGGTAACCCAATAACGAGTAGCGTTTGGTAATCCCAGTAGCGTTGCACTGGTTCAAGGTGTGTGCGACAAGTGGGAACAGATACTGGTGCTAGGATAATTAGAACTTAGTTAGTGAATAGTTAATGAAAGTTAGTCATTTAGTTCTCTTCACCTTTCCCTATTAGCATAGGCATTAAAAAGACAAAAGATATAAAAATCTTGTACTTCAAGCTTACTTAACCAGACAACCGTGACAATACAAGTAAGTTTGGGAAGACAATGATTGATTAACCTTAAGTGTTTCATTAGGGCGCGTAAGCACTTAGTCCTTGGAGTTCGACCAAATCGCACGTGAGACACTTGTATTTGTATGGTTGAGTGTAGGGGTACCTCGCCACTCATCACTAGTTCATCAGTATATGTAGGAAGTTAACTATGGTGAAGCAAAGGATGAATTTTAACCATTTGAGAGATGGACTCATGTTTGATGCTGATGCTTCACTAGTTGTTGAGAATCCACAAGTGTCTCATTGATGGGATTAGTAAGAGCAAAAAGGTAAGAGCTTACTATAGGGAGGACCCACTTGGGAATTCTTCATGGCTCAACATTACAAGCAAGTTCAATACTTAAGTTTGTAGAGGATGTGGTGGTTGCATTGCATAAGGTACTTGTTTGGTCTTATGCTTAGGTAGGGATAACTCCTAGCATGTTAATGGTTAGCTAAGACATTTGTTTTCTTGCCCCATATTACCTAATTAATTTATAGCTTTCAATAAAATATTTAACTAATTAATTTTAATCCTTTATTTCCCTATGTTCTCCTTTCTCCTTCTAAGTCTTTGACGATGGGATTTCATGATTTTCCAAGTGTTGGCTTTATGGTAGCTTTATGCACAATGATTGGATTGTTAAAATATTTTTTCTACCCAATGTGTGTGGCTTGTTTTTGGGTGTTTGGTAACATTTCATTTTTATTTTATTTTATTTTCTTATGTTTTCCTTATTTAATTTAACTTTAATTTTAATTTATTTTATTTAAGCAGATTTTAATTTTTACTATTATTTTATTTATTCATATTTTTTTGCTTTATTTTGACTCTTTTGATGTTTTTTTACATTATTTATTTATTAGTATGTTTTTTTTAAGTTAAAAACACACATGCATTATTGCCATACACTCAAATTCTTGTGCAAGCAACCAAACTCTTGTTGTTTCTTGCTATTAACCATCATTTAATGTTAAATTTCATGATATATTTCATCATTGTGCTCCAGTCATTGGTGGTAATGTTTATTTTCCTTGTCTAAGCTAAGTGTCTTGTATCTCAATACTAGGTATGATTTTTGAAAATTCTCTTATCATATTTTTCATACCCACATTCATTGGAATCTTGGCTGTGATAATGTTTCCCATGTTATTCTTAGGTTTGATGTTTTCCATCATTCGTATCGGCATTTTTTTGAATGAAAATATAGAGTCTCAAGGAACTTACATGAATTTCTAACATTTTCATAGAAATGATGTTTCAGCAACTATGTTCCATGTACAGAAGGCCACAGCTACATGAATTCAAAGAACCTCAAGCTTTCATGGTGGAGCCAACTAAAAGACAAGGACCACTCAAAACATCAATTGACCTTGCTTTAGCTAAACCTCTGTAACCAGAAGATTTGGAGGTTACAAATCTTATTCCCGAAATACAAAGTGGGTGACATGCATAATAATGATCACCAGAAGCAAAGTTGAATGATCCATTCATAGATTTCACTAATTCAAAGAATATCTAAGAGAAGGTTGAACTCATGCAACATGAGCTCACCTAAGCAAGTTAGTACCATGATCAATGCAAATTGGAGAGAAAGTAACTATGTCAAGCACAACTATGGGAGCTAGGACTTGTGTGAAATTAAAGTAGAAATTTTCAAGTGAGGGTGAACATCTTAGAAGAGCAATTCTAGAGACATTTATCATACCCTCAATAGATATTAGGCATGCTCAGAGTTATTTTGTCATAGCCATCACCTCTTGGTGCTTCTTGTTGAGGTGTAAGTTTATGTTATGTCTGATGTTATATCTTATGTTACTCTTCTTTGTTGACCATAAGTTAAGTTATGTTTAGTTTAATTTTTATTTTTATAAGCTAAGGGACTAGCTTAATTTAGTCATGAGGGAATGATGAGACATCTAGTTGTAATTTTGTATCTCTATGTAAGCTTGAATGCATGGATTGATTTATGTATACTTGAATTTATAGTTTAGGCTTGTCTCAAAAGTGTAGTCATGTATATTTAATGCACTATCTCACCTAGTGCACCACCACATGTGATGCACTATTGTACTTTGCATGCTTCTGCACGTGATGTATTATTACACCTAGTATAATGTCATACCACTTTAGTTACAAAATTAAAAACTATAAATACCCAATAGGAAAAGCTCACAAGGATCTTTCATTTTTCTAATTTTCTTTATGAAAGAGATTCTCCTTCTTCCTTGGGTAAGTATATAATCCATTTTCTTTGGTATTTGTGAGTTATCACTTCATCATGCAATGAGACTCTATTGGAATGCTTCCATGTTTTTACAGCCCAAAACTACTTGGTCAACATCAAGTTAAGTGTTTATGCAATTAATAAAGCTCATTTTGATTTCCTTATATTTTTCAATTTTATTTTATTGAATTGTGATAAGAATGCTATATTAATGAATTTATTTATTAAATTTAAAAATTATAATTAATTTAATTCCCATAGTGTAGTTGTGTGGATCTTTGTGATGATTTTGCCTTGCCTTAATTCATACCTATATGGAATGGTGTTAGGCCATTGAGGGTGTGATTGAGGAGATTTATTGCTTTCGTGTGTTAGTATCATACCTATCTCATAATGGATTGCAACACGGATTGCATACATGTTTGGTTTCCACATTATGCCTATCCCATAAGGGATTATGACACAAATATGTTTTTTATTTCTTTTCCATGCATGAACATTGCACCTGTTCCATGAGGAATTATATGAGTTTTCTTATTTATATTTTTAAAATACATAAAAAATTGTAAAAATATAAAAATATAATTTTCCTATCATGCCAACACAGGTTCCTTTACTTATCTCGAATGTAATGTAATAGTTTCATTTACTAAACAAAACAATATATATAAGTAAACATTGCAATTTACATTCCAATCATCTTTGGTGTCTATGGCTAGTTTGCTATGCATATCGTTGATAGACCTCTTGTGGTCTTGGCCAAGGATCCCTTATTAGTAATTATACATACCAATAAGGTGATATGATAGAAGAAGAGATAAAATGAAATGGAATGCAAGGACCTTACTATGGTCACAATGAATCATGTGTGTAAGGCTTAGTTAATTACATCAGCACACCTATTAATATGGATTTCAAACTAAGTTCACTCTATATTCTAGTGATATCACATGTATCCAACCATCCTCCAAATCCATATAAGACTACTTTTCAAGAAAACTTGGGAAATTATCATTAGTTTTATTAATGATAATTAATTAATATTTGGTATTGAATGTCATTATCCTTGGTCATTGGTTAGCATAGCACCTTTAGACATAGATCACATCTTTCTAGACTCATAACCAATGCTAGTCTTATTAGTGGTGCACTTTCAAGCATGGGTAACATGCCTTTCTAGTCACATGATGAAACTAGTCCAAGTGATCATGAAATCCTTGGAAGTAGACTATCTTCAAGCATGGGTCATGTCTTTCTAATGGTACTTCAAAAATAATTTTGTATATTAATTTGATTAATTGTTATTGTTGTTGTTTTATTTTTTCTTGTTAGAGGATTGTCATTAGGCATTTGTATCATGTCTTTCTAGTACCTTAACAAGGTAAAACTATCATTTCTGAGAGTTAGAAAATAGTGGTGACAATGTATCAATGGAATACAAGATGAAAATTGAGGAATCAACAAATCTTTTTTATGGCACATCCTTATTCATCTGTCTTGGTCCTTCATTTATCCTTCAAGGTTAATTATCATGGTTATATTTTAAGTTGATTGTGTTAAGAATCACATTATGCCCATGATAAGAAATCAAGGAATGGATGACATGGTCTCATGGTATGTATAACTAGTCATTCAATGAATCAATAGTATAGAGCAAAATTCTTTTCAATAAAATGCAATCTCACATAGTGTTGATGTTATTGGCGGAACAATGAAGATATGTATAATTTGCAAAACAAAGCGATTCAAAGAATGGACAAGTACATAAAAAATAAAATATATGAAAGAATAAGAAAACATCTTAAGAATTAAAACAATATTAAGAAATTAGAAAGTTAAATAAGAATTAGGAAAAATGTTTAAAAATTGAAAGACGAACTATAAAAAATAAATTTTGTTTACAAGGCCTAAGTATGTATCCAACTCCCTCACAACTAGAATTTGAGGAGATGTAAAAAATTAAGGGAGTTATATCCTCTTAGTGGATGATAATATGGAAGTCAAAGGTGCTTGGGAATTTCTAAACAGTTTAACTTATTAAATATTGACTAAAATGATCTTTGGTGGATTGCTAGAATGGTAAATTTACATAGTACCAAATTTAAACATGAGCTAAACAATATTAAGGTTCTTCCATAATGTTTGAAACTTTGTACATTGGGGAATATGATGTGGATTATAATAGAGAATCTTATTGCCTAGTTTTATATCAACTTGTTTGATTCTAATATTATGTTGATATTTAGTGAACTTTTTATGAATTTCATTAAACATTAGGACTACTAAGAAATTTTCATCTAGCAAATTTAGATTCATTAAACATTCCTTCTGGGCTAGATCAATGTCCATATCCAAGTCACATGTTATGGTGAGTGTATATACCTTAGTTTGAATTTGCAAGGTAGGTAATTGACTATATACTAATTCATATGAGGAATATCCTATAGGAATTTTTTAGGTTGATCAATAAGCCCATAGAGCATCATCAAGCATGATGCTTTAGTTCGTATATCAACTAATAGTTCTACTAAGAAATCATGTAATTTCTCAATTTGTTACCTTAGCCTATCTATTTGCTTAGGGATGGTATGGTGTTATTAGTTTATGTTTAACCCCAAGATGTTGCATGAGTTTCTTAAATGTAGTCCCTGTAAAATATGTTCCATTATCTAAGATCAATGTTTATGGTATGACAAATCAATTCATCACTTTCTATTAGAAAGATTTGGTTGTTGCTATTGACATGTAATCTTTGACTACAACAGCTTCCACTCATTCTATGCAATAGTCAACTACAATAATTATGTATGACTTCCCATTAGACATTGGTATGATGGATCCCATATAGTTAATTTCCCAAATATTGAATGGTTCTAATGGATGTATTCATTGTTAGTGTTCTTCATATCTAGGTATCATCCCTCTATCTCTTTGATATCTTTTATAAGATCATGCAAATTGGTGTGTCTTAGAATATAGTGGACCAAATATATCTAGCCATGAGAAGTTTTATTGTTGTTTGTTTTCATAAATAGTGGCCTCTACATGGTCCCTAATCTGCATCTTGTAGGACTTTTTTTTGATTTTTCTCTAAAACATACCATCAGATCAATCCATCGACACACATTGTAGAAATACTATCTTTAATTTCAATAAAGTGTATAGCCCGATGGATAAATTGTTGTTTCTTTTTATGTTATTCCATTTAGTAGGGATTTCTTGAGTAGTGAGATAAGTTAAGTAGTTTGTCAGTTAAGACTTCATACTATAGGGTCTACAACTATTTCTACTTTTATGAATAATAATTCATTTGGAAATTGATTTGATAAAGATTCTTTATTATCTTTTGGTTCTCATCTTGATTAAAATAAATGGTCTACTACTACATTCTCCATACCTTTATGATCAATCATTGTAATGTCAAATTCTTGTAAAACCACAAGCCATTGTATGACTCAAGGACTTACTATAGGTTTATTCATTAAAAAACTTATGGTGTTGTGGTTATTAGGGACATATATAAGATAGCTGAGCACATAATATTAAAATTTTTCTAGTGCATACACAACAACCATTAACTCCTTTTCTGTAGTGGTGTAATTTAGTTATGCTTCTGCAATGCTTTAGCTTGCACAATGAATCTAATATATTCACTTCTAATTATCTAACTTAGTCAACATAACCTAGTGCATAATTTGAAACATCTATCATTATGTGAAAAGGTATGGTCCAATTTGGAGCTTATATGATTAAAGTCTCTACTAGTTTCTATTTTAGACTCTCAAATGTCTTTTCATACTACTTTTACCAAATGAATAATGTATTTTTCTTAGTCAATTCCACTAGCAGTTTTGCAATCTTCGGGAAATTTTTCATAAAGCTTCTATAGTATCTAGTTTGACTACAAAATGATTAGTTATCTTTAATTGTTTGTGGTCTCTAGGTGATACCTTATATGACTCTTGTTTGATCTGGATCCACCTTGATTTATTTCTCTAAAATTTTATGCCTTAACACAATACCTTCTTAGATAAATAAATAACTCTTTTACAACTTAAGCTTTAAGTTATGGGTAACCATTATAACCTCATTTAAAGTTTAGAATGTTATTTATGTCATGTTACCTAATGTGACTATTTCTTTGATGCCTTGTCAGAATATAGATAGCTTTTTTTGTGTTTATCATGTGTTTGGTGGTTACCAATGTTTCATCATGATCCTTGAGTTTGTTTTAGTATCTGTTGTAGTAGTGAAGACTCCTTTCATGTTCTTCCTTATTTCTTCTCCTATGTATTCTTTTTCTTTCTTTATATTCCTTTTCCTCATTATCATGCTATCTATCTCTTCTTTGATATATATCTTGATATCTTCTTTTGTTCTCATCAAGCATCATGTTTTGATCCCTTCGTGGAGTTTTGTCTTCATGTTTGCATTTGTATTTGTTAAAATCTATTGACGAGAGCGATGAGGATGAAGGACTTGGAAAGTGGTGTCAGCTTACTCTTCTTCTGTGGCCCCTTGATTCTTCCTTGTTGGATTTGCTAGAAGTTCTAGGCCTTGGATTCCTTCTTGTTTTGGGGTCTATTCCATTCCTTCCAAGAGTTTCTACTAGGTTAAATGCAATTTTTATTGCATAGGATAGGTGGTGGAGAATTGGATTGATGATGGTAAGACTTTTTAGCTTGATACTTTACATGTTTCTTTTCTGATGGTAGTGTTACTTGAGATGCCCAGTTACTCTTTTTTTATTCATACTTGGATTCAATAATGGTAACTCTTCCAGCTTGATTCAATAATGGTAACTCTTCCAGTTTGATTCAATAATGGTAACTCTTCCAGCTGGATTCAATACTTGGATTCATACTTGAGATGTCCATTCAATAGTGTTACTTGAGATGTCCAGTCATGTTCTTGGTGACTTGATAGCCTCTATGTGTATGACTAAGACTAGATCTTAGTAGAGCAAGTTGAAGCATAGTTGAGGTTGATCAATCTAGTGTAATACAATGTTATCTTGCAAAATTCTTTATCGTAATTTTTTATCTTAATAAAAAGTAAAGATGAAATATGGATAATATGGATCAATATGAGTATAGGAAATCTTTATTTACATTAGCAAGATGAAATTTTCTTTAGAATAAATTTTGTGATTACTTTCATTAATATCATTAGCAAGTGGAGAATTTACTTTGTGTGTTGAAGCCATGTTTAATTAATAAAGACCTAAGTGTATGTTTGAAAAGATTATATCTCTTAAAAGATAGATCATAAAACACTGATGCAATGAACTTATATGATACCAACAAACCATAGCATTAATATCATCCTTTACAATGATATCAATGATGGGTGACGAGAGTTGCCCATATCCAGCCATATAAGTCATAAGTGTACAAGTATAATTAGATCATAATTTGTGGATGGAAAATGTGGACTATAGCTAGTTAATATGAGTCTTATTAATCATTATCTTCTTATTGTAGTTAATGACAATCAAATGATATGGTTTAACCCATAGTAAGGTATAAGATGTATTGATGTTCTTTAGCTTTGAATTAATAAGAGTAGAGCATTATAAAAACAAATAGTAATATTAACTAACTAGAGAATAATAAGAAGTAAATCTAATCTAGTCTAATGACAATAAGCATTTGTTTCTAATCATCCATTCATGTCCTAGGCTTATATAGATGTTATTAGGTTTACCAAGTAAATCGTTCTTGGATGAACCAAACAATGTTAGTGTTGGATTACTAAATAACTATACTTTTCTTGAGAACATGTTGAGATATATTAACACACACACACACACAAGGGCATGAAGCCCAAAAGATTTCCCAAAACCCCCAAGCCCCCCACCCATCCACCCCCATAAACACAATCATCCATCTCAGCTTAAAGCTAGGCACAGTCATTCCTCAATCAGCCCTTAGGATGCCAAGTGTCAAAACACGACATACCACTATCCCAAATCCTTCCCCAAGTCAAAACCCCAACCATGTAACCAAAAGTTGCCCAAACCAACCATCCCAAATCCTCGTCCTAAGCCTCACCATGACCTCTCTAACATAGGCCTTTGTGAATCATCCATGGCCCAACCTACATATTGACTTCATGTCTGCTCCCACAGTTCATGTAGTGCTACATCATCCTCTTGTCTACTTTGGCATGATTCAATTAGTTGTAGTAGCTCCACTCTTTTCCTCTTAAGAAGGTCTCCCATTTGTTTCAGGTCCACCGTCCATTGAAGATTGACCTCCCATTGAATCTCCACCTGCCTCCTTGTCCACCTCACCTCCCACACCACCCTCTTCTTAGCCCATGGCTAAATGTTTAGCCATAATTAAAAAAGCCTTGAGGACCAGCTCCTTGAGTTTAGCATAAGTCACAAAATCCTTTTGCTCCACCTCATGCAAAGACCCTAGGGCCTCCTCCCAAACATTACCTCTAACTGTTGATGGGACACGATATATCGCATCCCATCATACCCCCATGATTCAATAAAAACTCGTCCTCAAGTTCCTTACAAAAATATTGGGAAGGTATGGGATTATTGACTTGAATGGAACTAATGGTGAATGGGACAATATGTGAATGGATCATCATTACAGAACATGACAAAACGGGTGTTCATGACAACAAGAGTGAACACTTTATACATTTGACATCAGGCCTTATTTGGTAGCTGAGAGAGAAGAGAGAAGAGAGAAGAAGTCTGCTACTGCCAACGCCAAGATTGCACCTTTTGTTGTCTATCCGTAAGTGTGCCATCCATCTCGTTCCTTGCATAGTTTCTTTAGCACCGATCCATTCCAAGTGTTCCCTCTAGGTCCAATCCATTATTGTATGATTTCCATCTGCACACACAACACAATCTTTAAATTAGCAAGGGTAAATGAATTATAATGCAATTGATACCTTGCTTCAGTGAAAGGTCCATTGGCTGAGTTGTGGTATGGTTGATACGGGTCTGGAGGTATAATAGTGGTGACTACCGAAGGTGTAGGGGTTAGGAGAAAATCGAAAAAATTGGATCAGGACCCCCATGACTAAGAGCGAACCTTCAGTAGCGATAGAATGGAGAAATAATAAAGAACAAGAAAGATGGAGAAAAAGAGACAACTATAACGTCGATGAAATGGATGTCAAGATGGAAATGAACAGAATAGAGAGGATTGCAAAAACGTGAAGGGAAAGAATTTAACTGGGGTACCAAATAGGAATGCCAGTGGGTCCTCCCCAAAGCAGGCTTATGCCCTTAATGCCCTAACAATCCCACATTCAAAGAGTCCGTAGGCTCTGGGAATGTCATTTGGAACAAGAGATAAAGTCTTAACCACAAGAATTTACCAAAAAGAAAACAATATGTTAACTAAATTATACACTAATGATACAACCAGCAATGAGGTGAATGATGGAGAAAGAATGATGGAAAGAAGAGAATGGAATGGAATCTCAAGAACAAGGTGGTGTTCAGCCCCTTGTGTATTTCATAGTTAATGTGACTTAGCAAATCCCATTCCAAGTCCGGCTTCAACAAACCACATCCAGTGACTTCGCATTAATACATTCGGCCAACCCATCCTCTTGAAGTAATAAGAATGCATCCCCCAAAGAGCCACCACCATTCCGACGAAACGAAGGAGGAGAGAATAGGAAGTGAGAAGGGCCTTAATTAGAGGGAACATGTTTATTTTAGTTCCATAACCAGTGCTTGTAGCCCAAATGATTATTCCGTCTAAGAGGTGTGCTTTGAATTCTCACTCTTTTCTTCTTGTTTTTTTGTTGTTATTTTTTTTATGTGTTTATACGTGAGAACTGCACCATGCAAAGACTTTGTTATTTTTATTAACTCAGCTTCCCGATAATTGAGTAACATCGGAATGGGAAGGAAAACTCAAAAAGAAAACATCCAAGCACCCAAGAGAATGGCCAACACAAATGCATCAAGTTCCCTTGAAGTCACACCCTTTTCAATCCTTGAGTCCTTCCTTAGTTTGAGAAATGCCTAGTCACTAATTTGTTGATAGTTCTGAATTAGAAAGGGACTGTACAGTTCCAAGGCGAGAGAGACCATAGAAATTTGTGGATGTATGGATGAAATGGACTCATTGCCTGCTATATCAAAAGAACCATACCTTAGTATCAACATCATAACTTAAAGGTAAAAACCAAACATTAGCAACCAATAGAAAAACAGTTCATACCATCATTAGAGCACTTATTAAATGACAAACTTAATAAGATGGATAACACACACACACACAAAAATGAAAAAGTATAAACGATGTTGTAAAACAAAAAACAAAAAAAGTTAAAGAAATTATAAAAACAAAAATGTGTAAAACAACAATGTGCAAAACAAAAATTTAAAAGAACTGAGGGCCCCGAATGATTAGCATAGGTGGCCATCTCTCCCATGACTGAATGGAAAGGGAGAGATCTGAAATAATGAATGCCTATTTGAATTTCTTAGAAGTGTCCAACTTCTCCCGATTGATGTTTTCAAGTTAAGGGGTGAAAGTCGGTGATGCTCATACTCCAATGTATCTATGCCTTCGTTGTGGGCATGAGTTGTTCCCCTAGTTCGTTCCATGCATGTTGGCAAGTTGCTCTTTTGATTAGTTGTCAACCACTGGGTGTTCTCTTGTTGTGTGGTTGCTACATACAGGCACCTTTGTATTTGAGTTTCTTGGGCACACTAGTTGCATGTAGGAGATACTGAGCATTCCTCCATATCATCACCCTCTGAGTCACTGTATGTGATGCATGGAACTTTCTTCTTCTCAATCTTTCCATAAATATTTTCCTTAGATATTTCCAAGAAAAAATCGCAGATCCCTAGGCATGCGTCTATGGTGCTTGGCCATGCCTTTCCCATTATAATTGAGAAGTCCCCTTTGTTACTGTTGACTTCTATCACTAGGAAATCATCTGGGTATGACCAACCACACACAGTGGTAATGATGTCCTCCACCAATCCCAAAGGAATGATGATGGACTAGTCAGCCAGCTCTAGTTGAATATTGTTCTTCTTGAGTGGAGGCAGGTTCCAGGATTTATACATTTCTCGTGAGATTAAGTTGACTCTGGAACCTGAGTCAAAAAGAGCCTTATGAGGTTCATTCCCAGCAACTTGGAGGTAGATTAAGGGACTTCCAGGGTCAGAGAGTTTCCTAGGAAGGTGGCCCACCTTGATCCAATCGGTAACGGTATATGTTAACATAACCGTATGCGTTGAGCTCTATTGTTGGTTTGAAGGGAGCTTCGAAGCATTATTTGTTGGAGGAATGGTTATAGACTCAACCGCTTGTGGTTGTGAGAGCTTTTTTGGACTTTTGGTTCTGAAGAAAGGTCTTCTTTTAGTGCGGTTGTCAAAACCAGCAGCGGGTTGAAGGTTTATAGCTCTCGTAGCATTACATTGCTGCGGTTGAGTGGGGAGTTCCCCTTGCATCGTTGGAGCGGGTGGTAGTGGAACTACCAGCGTAAGAGATGTGGATGGATTCGGAGGATGGTATGCATGTGGAGTGTCTCCCATAGGAGGAGTCCTAAAATACTCCCGAACTTGGTAGTGACGTTGTGGGGTTCCTTGACCCATAGAGTTACTTGGAGAAATCGACTACTGCACGTAATAGCCATACAGGTCTAGTTGCCGGTAAGGGTATTGTTGCCTAGGCGGTGGCATCCCCCATGACTGTGGGTGTTGCCACTGCTAGTGTTGCCCGATAGGTTGTGGTGGAATTCCACTTGGATAAAATGTTAACGGTTGGTGGAACTGCCTTGGGTTACCTTTGGGATAAGGTAACCTTCGGGGTGCTTGCCGTTTGTTAAGTCTTGGGTTGAGTGCATACACCCCAGACTCTTGCAGATGTGAGATTATTGGGCAACATCCCTTATGATGGTCATATTGGCAGATCTCACATCCACCGTCATTGTCCATGTCAGAATCCACAACCTCATCGACAATAGTCATTTTTCCCTTACCCTTGTCACGTGCATGACCTGAATCTCTCCTCTTTTTCTTATCATGGTCACTACTTCGTTCCTCCTTAGGCTCCTCTATGATCTTTAGGATAGTTTCAATTTTACTATCTAAGGAGCTCCATATTTCATCTACCTTAGCCGATACTTCCGTTGTTAGCTTTTGAAGTAGCAAGGTTTTTCTATTCACCAACTCTTCAAGTGGTGACTCATCCTCTTCCTCACAGAATCTTATTCCCTTCTTTCGGAGGGAAGGATCATGATTATACTCTTCCGCGCTTTCTCTTTTCCGTAGCTCCCCTTCTTCTTTAGCTACTTGCTCCAACAATCTATGAACTTCATGGGATCTAAGTTTAGATAATCTCCCTTGGGCATATGTCCCAAGGGTTCTCCTGGTTTCATGTCTTTGCCCATCTACGAGATGGCGTAGTTGATCCCGTTGTGCATAACCATGGCCTGGGCAACGATGTAGCAATGCATAATACTGGTCCATGGCAGCATCCAAGGGTTCGTGGGTACCCTGCTTCCTTCTTGGATCTGCTTACGCAAGTTAGACACCCTAGAGTACGTTTGGTATTTATCGTTAAACAATTCTAGCATTGTACTCCACCTCCTAATGGTTTTCGATTCTAAGGACTAGTACCAACTCTTTGCTTCTTTTATGAGTGTCTTAAGAAACAACTTTAACTTTTGCCACTTGTTTTCAATATTCTGCAAGGCACATGCATCGTGGAATGCTTGTAAGTGATTCTACGAATCAACGTTGTATCCCCCCTCAAACTATGGGATATTATTCATGTCTAGTCTCTTGATCCGACTATCTTTTTGGTGCCTTCTAGGTATTCTAACTGCCTCCGTAATATCTAACATACTTCGGGTGGCAAGTAGGGGTTCGTCATGATCATCTCTCTCATGACGTCTATGATGACTACGTGGTTCCCTACTTTCCCTTCTTTCATGCCTTGATTCTCTAGAATGCCCTCATCCTCGCTCTTGACTCTCTCATCGAGGGTCCTCATTTTGCTTATCCTTACCCTTATCCTCACGGTTGTGCTCTTTGTGACTGCGTCCTGATGTGGAAGGAGAGAGTGAATGATGCGATGAAGGGGAAGAAGAAGGGGAACCATCACCATGATGATGTTTCTTACCTTCTCTTCGGTGGTTACGGCCCTGATCGTGATGACGATCAAAATGCTTGCCCTTGTCATTTGTTTGTGTTCCCTCATTGAACACTTGGTGTTCATGGGGATCAGAACCAGGGTTATGAATCGTGGAGTGTAGGTTGTGATACCCCACCTCCTCACCATCATTAGGAGGGGGAACATCATTTGATGGAGAACCTGTTATAACCGGTTCACCATCTCCAATTTCGCTTAGGATGTGCGGGACCCCTTTGCCCTTCAACGATGTATGATAACTCTCCTGCCGCAAGTCCCTTAGACGTTGCGCTGCTGTGGGATGGTAATCCCTTGTGTCATAATCTTCTACAATGTATTCAACGTATAGCTGCGTTATGCCTATCTGTGCAAGAGCACGAAGGAGCATGTTAGGGACTGCCCGATCTGGGGGTAACACTATGTTACCTTGCAAATCTCGCCAACGCAGTTGTTCATCCTGATGGAGGATAAAAGTAAAATCGGGTATATACTCATCTAGTATATACCACACAAAACTATTGAGGAACTGGTGGTTCTCGGTTATGCATGTTAGATTGCTAACGGTCTCTTGTGTGATCCCTAGGTGGTGAAGTGCTTTTATGAGAAGCAGAAAACATTGTCTCTTATTCGGTGTGTTGATTGACCATTGTTAAAATTTCTTCTGATTAACCCTAAGGGTTCGTTTAAGCTTCCCAACGATGTGGATGATTTCCTATGTTCTACTTAGCGCACAAACAACTTAGTCCCTGGCAACGGCGCCAATGATGAGTAATGAGGTACCCCTACACTCAACCATACGAATACGAACGTTACATGCGCGATCCAGTCGAACTCCGTAGACTAAGTGCCTACTTTCCTTATGAAACACTTAAGGTTAATCGTTCGTTGTCTTCCCAGACTTACTTGTATTTGTCACGGTTTTATGGTTAACTAAGTCCGAGGTATGTGATTTTTATATCTTTTATGTTTTATCGCCAATGCTAATGAAGGAAAGGGTGAAGAGACTAAGTAACTAACTTTAACTAACTAAGTTCTAATGCCTAGCATCAGTATCCATTCCCACTTGCCGTTCACACCCTGAACCAATGCAACCTTGGGATTACCAAACACTATTCGTTACTAGGATTACCAAGCATAACGCACGTGCTCGAAGCGGTCGTACTGAATGCACTTAACTAGGAGAGAAGGGTTGAGAGAGATTTAATTAACTAATAAAGCATTTAAACGATGAACAATAAATAACAATAATTAAAGTCCTATTTAACCTAGTACATGCACTGCAAGGTTTATCCAAAAAGTTTATCTTTATTTCCGTACACAAACTTGTGCTTAGGTACAATATTTGCTTGAATAAAGATTCGTTCACTTTGGGACTCCTACTGCGGGCACATGGAAATTATTCCATCTTTGGAGAGGTAAAACTGCTAGAGTTTCGCTAAGGGTCTAGATCTAGATCGAGAAACAAGGGAGAGTCACCTCTTATTTATAGATTTTGCGGTGCGACGCGATATCGCATACGATACATCGCGTACATGATATCGCAACCCATGTAATATCGCGTCCCATCAACTGTCAAACCCTTAACTTCCTTTCCCAGCTCCTTAGCATCAAGCATCTGAGTTCCCTGAACAATCCACCCATGGCTTCTCTAATAAACTAGCCAAGGCTTCGGCCTCTGTTGTCTAGAAATTTCAGTTAGTCACAACCACCATAGGGCCATGATCACTCTAGGATGTTGACCCAACCTCTTACGTTTCAGAGAGTCCAGACTTAATGCTTGAGATTAGTTGTATTTACTCTACCAAGTACTACATACATTAAAAAATGTAAATGATATTTAAATTGTAAAAATATATATTAAAAGTAATTCTATGCTATGTGAGATGTTGCAATGATCATAAACAATCTCAATCTTTATTGTCTTCCATAAAGCATATCCAAGTATACTTTACTCAAACAAAGATGTCGTACAACTACTTAAGATCATATTACAGACACTCACAACTAATTTTAACTTCAAGAAAATAAACTACAATAATTTCAATAAGGGTGAACTAAAAGTTATTCTTTTGTGCAATGGATAGCTCATATTTATAGATATGTCCAAGCTCAAATATATCACATTGATGACATCGTAGGTAGAGATATGATATCATAACTATGATCTGTGAACTTACGTAGGTAGATGAAAATCATGAGTAGATCTTATTCTTAGAATGCCTTAAATAAAGGCTAAAGAAAAACTTTCTCAAGGAGCATTTGCCATAGGTAAGAGCATGTAGCATACATTAATACCCGTACTAATTTGAATTTTAGAAAAACATACTATTCTTTAATAAATTTAATATCTTTATGCATACTTGGTCAAAAATAATTCTTGCTCACTAATTCCAAAGTCATCATCTTGCCCATATATCTAACCATGTTACTATTATGCTTTTCTTTAAGAATATTGAATCCAAAATCACATTTGGGGATATAAATTATTTCATTTCTAGAAAAATACTATTCTTGATATGATAGGCCTTCCATTTATTAATCATGTCTAATAATGGAGCATTCAATACTTTCCAACTATCACAAAAATTAGTATCTTTTGGATATAATTTAGCAAAGAAATCAAAGCACACCATCCTTTAAGTAACTTTAAGCACACCATCCTCAAGTGTTATACATGTTCATCATTATTAGAATTGTAGATAACATTATCATCAAGGAAAATAATGCAAGAAATTTCAATAAGATCTCTTCAAACATTATGCATAAGCCTTATGAATGTAGTTGGTGCATTGGTTGTCCCAAAAGGTAGAACTAATAATCCATATAAATCATCGGGAGTTTTAAATGTTGTTTTTCATTCATTTCTTAATCTAATTCTTATATAACAATAGTTACTTTTCAAATCAATCTTTGAAAATATTTAGCATTGATAAAAATATCAAGAATGTCATCCATTTTAGGAATAGAAAATTTGTACTTAATAATGATTTTATTATTGACCCTAGAATTAATGCACATTTTCATTTCATCAGTATCCTTTTTGGGAACGAGAATAGTTAGAATAGCACATGAAGAAATAGATTCCTTGATAAAACCATTGAAGAACGGTTCATTTCTTTATGCAACTCCTCCCTCTAATGTGGAGTCATTTGGTAAGCTTTCTTATATGGAATAGTTTCTCCAGGTATGAAATCAATCTAGTGTTGCATGGCTCTCATTGATGGAAGTCCTTGAATTTTCCATTAAATATATTAGCAAATTCTTATGCTAAAATTTGCTTTGCTACTAAAAGTTCATGTTGTGACTCCTCTTCATGTGTTGTAATAATAGAAAAAATAGCAAAACCATGACCAATTTCTTCATGAGCTTTGAGATATTTTTTCTTACTAAGCAAAATCCAAGAAGCATTAATAGGCATATTTTTTTATATTTTTTCGATATCATAGGAATCAATTGGCATATCCCATCTTTCCTAGAAACTGACCAAATACTCCTTACTCCATCATAGGTATTTTTGTTATTATAATTTCAAGGTCTACCAAGTATGAAATCAACATGAGTAGAAGAACATAATGACAGTTGGAGTGGGAGTAAGTGGGAGTGAGTGTGAGCATGGGCATGGGGGATGTGGACAATGAAGGTGGTGTGGCAGATGATAGCGGGAAGGAGAGTTTTCTAGGGCCAACAAGTGGTGATCCTAGTGAAGGGATATGAAACAATGAGGGGCCAAAGGGTTTCTTTGG
>MNCI01003361.1:0-32494 GCA_015680685.1 Gnetum montanum | reverse complement strand
GGGGGGGGGGGCGCATGGTTCTTTGGGGCTCAGGGCCGTGCTCTCACACAGTGAAGACCCAATGCCCATTGGGACCTCAACTGTTTCTCTTGGGTGATGGTTTGAATCAAGGTCTCAGGGCTCCCTTGGGAGCTTTAAACGCTTGAGTTTATTGAGTCATTTATCACGTTTTTTGGAGAATTCATAGCATTGGATAAGTCTACCACTTCCTTTAAGTGAATGGGATTTGCTTGCTTTTGTGTTTGGAGGTCTTTAGCAGCTACAAACCTCCTTAAGGATGTTGTTCTGGCATTGCCCTCAAGGGATGAGTGTATCTCCGTGGAATATAAAAACTTATTAATAGAGACTTCAAAACTAGATCCAAAAAGGATCTTGTCACTACTATGGCAAGCTTGGCCACATCATAGAGGCTTGTTAGGCCAAAAGGGATGAGGCTGCTAAATTGGATGAGGGTGGATAAACAAAGGTGAAATGGAAAGGCCAGGTGGGGGCTTGCGTGGCGCATATGGGGGCACAGTGCCTATGGGGAATGTTGTTAGTCCTAAGGCTCTAGTGCACATGGTGTTTCCAAAGCCTGTCCCTTTTCCATCGACCACATAATTTAAATCTTCTTTTTCTACATTAATAAGTAAGCAAAACTTGTATATCACCAACATGACCAACTCCAATAATTTTCGTTTCAAACTAGAGGTAAATTCTACTACTGCTCCAATAAATGGTCTTATGTGACAACAAAATCGTGAATAAAGATGGTTGCAATGTGGTATGTTTAGAGGAAACCAAGCTCTTGAGTTAGGAATTTAGTTTCTGAATTGGGAAGGGTGGCAGGTGCATCAAGTTGCTTGTTGACGATGAGCTGGTGGTCTTGCTCTATTATCCAAGGTTCCCTTTCATTTAGTTGATGCTTTTACCTAGATTATTACTATTCACTTGCCATCTTCTAGGTACTAGCTTACAAACTTCTACAAGGAGCAGGTGTGGGAGAGATGGCTCATTGAGCTTGAAAGAGTTGTTGCGCTTGTTTCAAACATGCAACAATGGATCATTGTGGGGGGGTTTAGCCAACATCTTCATGCTTGGAAAAAGATGGGAGAAATAGCACTATGCTAGTAGGCACTAAGTCTTTTTTGCAGTTCCTACATCAACATGGCATGGTAGATGTGGAAATCGATAAATGTCACTATACTTGGAGCAACCACATGAAGGAGAGTACTAGAGTGCTCTCTAGGATTGATCATGTTTGGCTTGGACTCCCTATTATGCTTAAGACTGTGTGGGTTTATGGGACTGAGTGGTGAGCGTTAGACCATCGATTCCTGATTTGCCAAGTTGGGAGAAAGTCCCATCCTAAGGTTTTTTGGTTCTGATTCGAATGGACTTGGCTCTTAAAGCCCTAGCTTCGGCCACTAGTGACAATCATTTTAGATAAGTATTTTGCTACAATGGATCCATAGGAGTTTCTTATAAATGGGCTTCACCTTCTAAAATAGGAGCTCTATTCTCGTTGACAAGAGGAGAAGTTTTCATTCAAATTTCACTAGGAGCTATTGCAACAATGGTTGGCTCGACTCCAAGAAAGGTAGGAAAGAGGGGAGGTGTTGGATCATGATGAACAGGTTCTGCTTCTTAAGCTTCAACAATTGGACCAGGAAGAAATGGAATACTCGAGGCAATGATCCTACATCCGTTGGATGAAGGATGATGATCGCTTGATGAGGATTTTCTTTGTGACTACTCAAGCAAGTAACTAGATGAAGTCAGTGCACAGTCTCATCAAGTAGGGGTAAGTGCTTGAACAGACTGCTAATATTGCCCACGAGTTCTAGTCTTTCCAGGGAGACATTTGGAGGATGCAGGAGAGGGTTCCTTTATCAATATAGGTTCAACCAATGCTTACAACAAAAGACAATCGATGTTTGTTGGTTCCATTTACATGGGAGGAACTTAATGTGCCTTGAAGAAACTAAAGAAGGAAAGGGCACCAAGGCCCGATGGTTGGCCCATCGAATTTCTCCAAGAATTTGTGGATGTTTTAGGCAAAAATATCCTTGAAGCATTTAATGCCATGTTACATTGGAAACAAATTCACCTAGGAAATAAATTGTTCTAGAATTGTACTTATCCTCAAAATTGTGAACCCTTCAAAGGCTGCTCATTACAAGCCCATTGGGATCTGTAATACCCTACTCCATTTGTTTACGAAATCACTCATTAGAAGGTTGAGACCCTTGTTGCCACGTTGGATGCAACATAATTAGATTGTTTTTGTGAGGAACAGGCTTCTTCAAGATCAGGTGATCCTTTTGCAAGAGATTTTGCACTTCCTTTGTGTGGCGCATTTTCCTGGGCTTTGTTTTAAGTTGGACATGACAAAGGATTTTGACATTGTTAGTTGGAACACCTTAAGAGATATTATGGTAGGGAAAGCTTTTAGTCATGCTTTCGTTGACCTCTATCTCCACATACAATCATCTACGGCTTATTCCATTGATTTGGAGGGGGCTCTTTGGGGTTTCTCATTGCTAGGGTGGGATCTTCGACAAGGGGACCCATTGTCTTCATATCTCTTCATTCTAGTTATGACACCTTGTAGGATTACTATCGACCTAAAGGGGTATGGAGCCTACATATCAACGGGGTTGACTGCATGGTGGAACACTATGTGGATGATGTCATGCTTTTTATGTATGCTTTGGTGCTACAAGCTAGCTAAAGCTTCAGATCGGGTATTAATATGTATGGCGCAAGAGGTGGGTCTGGAGGTGAATCGTGCCAAATCTGCACTTTACGCTACCCACACTGATTCTAGGCTTAAAGCTCGTATCATGCAAACTTTAGAGAATGTTCAAGATTATATTACTAAAAAGAAGAGATTGTGCAATCAAAAATTTTTATTTTTACTTTTGTTCGGGGGAGATGGCCCCCCCTCCCTCATCAAACATGGAAGATAACTCCCTGGCCCCCCCTCCCTCCCTCGCCTAGCCCTGCCCACACACACGACACTAGGAGGCCAACCAATGAAGAAGGCTACGATCAGCCAAACCCCCACCCAAGAAACGCCACATCAAAAAATGAGGCCCCACAGTTGGCCCCCACAAATACGCACCAAAAACATAGAAAACACAAAAACTATTCCATGAAACCTACAATCCTCACAAGACTACAAATGCTTGGATAGTGTGTAACAATTGTAATTAAGTGCTTCCTAGTTGTGAATATTCATTAGCACCTCCTAATGGTGCTCTGAATCAATGAAGGTAGCTTCTTGCTAAAACTCCTTGAAAGCTCCTTCCATTCTGGCACATTCATCAACAATTCCCTTCCCATCAAGGTGGAGCTTGATAGAAGATCTTTTGATGTGTCAACCAAGCACTGACCAACTGGTGTCAATGTTAATATTCAAGACGACATATGGCAGCACCCATTCTGTAGTCACATTCTGGCATTTAGGGTGTGCAGTTTATCCTGCTACCTCTGCAGCTATTCAGTTTGCAATAGCTCCAATCTTTCCCACTCCATCCTTTGTTCCTCTTCTCACTATAGCTCTTCCCTAGTTTGTGTCCGTAGGTCATCAATTAGCACAACCCAACTCCTCTCTTCTCGAAGCGCATGTTGATGCACTAGCTTCTTTTCTCTCTTTGCAAATTGGACTTCTAGGTGCATCATCACGCACTAATATTCCTCCTGAGCACACCATTTGGCTTCCCAAAGGTGTCCTTCCTTGATCCTTGCTTTCTCAGCCACCTCTTCCATGATGCACAGTAGTTCATCAGACAACCTCCTCTGTATCACCAAACCAAAACTCCCTGAGATGTCTCCCTCCTCAATTGCAACCACCAAAGTATCCCTCCCCTCTACAAACCTTCTCTAATAGGCCATCATGCCTTGCAACACAATCGGCATACAAGTGTACATAACCCTATATGGGGTCGTGGGTCTTGGTGTCAGCACCTGTAAAGTGGCATGCCATAAGGCAAGGATCAACCCTCAATATCATCCTTGGTGTTGCTTGTAGATTGACTCCAAGAAAATGGATTTTTAAAAGGCATTTATTGTCATTTTCATGTATATTTTCCATCAAATACTTTTAATTTAATTTTATATAAAACATGACTTTTGGGCTTTCACACCTAATTTTCTTCATTTTCTTTAATATTTTAGTTGGAAGATTCATTAAGAAAGTATCCTCAAGTTCCTCCCTTAGTTATAAATAATTAATATCATAAGCATTTATGATACATTCTATTTTGTGATAAACGATGGATCTAATTCCTAAAGTTTGTTTGTTTGAATTATGTTGGAAAGGAAAAATTTTAGCAATCAATAATTTTTTAAAGATGCTTACAAATGTTTCTAGAAGAATGCTTATGAAGATAGTAATCTTTTTTTTTTTCACATTACCCTATAAATTTTCATACTTGAACTAGAGTGTGAAAAACTACAAATCACTATTTTATTATATCGAAATCTTTATAGGATCTTACAATAGCTTGAACTTTGATTACTAGCACTCAATGCATTAGTAAAATTTGAAGTAATTTGCTAGTATATGTGATCTTTCAAGTTTGGAAGGAAATAGTTAAAGGAATTTTAAAACTACAAAGATCAATATAGATTATGTTAACTAGTGGTAAATACTTGGAAAGAGAACATATATTAAGCAGGACTTGATTTATGAAGTCTTTGGGCTTTACATGCATATAATTTTTTTATTTTTGAAGTTAGGATTAAATTGCTAGCTTGAGATAACTATTTTAGTTTTATTATAAATTTGATTCTTTTATCATGGTTGATGGTTATGATTCCAAGATTTACCTCCTTGTAATTCGAATCTCTTAATATAATATATTTTTACTGGTTCAAAATTCTCTCTCCTGATTATAAATAAAATAGCACATTCTCATGTAAAATTAAATTAATGCTATACAAATAAATATTATTTTAACTTTACAGTATCATCAAGTTGGAAAAGAAATGCATACGAAGAAGATTAATCATTTAGAAAAATCACAAAGGTAAATTTTATAACTTTATTTTCTATTTTTTGAAAGATCTATTAAATATCATTTCTTGTTTATTTCTTATATACTCAATTGTGCAGAAATCTCATGGGTGAAGATCTAGAATCAATGACTTTAGAAGAGTTAAAGTATATAGAAAAAAGGGTGGAGCGTACCATTAGAAGGATTTCTAAAAAGAAGGTAATATGAATCAAATAATCCAATTATATAATAATCAAATTATAATCAAATGATATTATTTAATATATGGATACTTTAACAGCTAAGATTAATGTTGAGCGAGGTGAAGACTCTTAAAGCACAGGTACTTATCATAGTTTTAAAATGTTATCAAATGAAAATATTTTAAATATTTAATAACATTTTTCAGTAATTTGTAAGTATCAAGACATAGTAACACATGTAAATTTATAATGTCACAAAATAGACTGAGGTGGCATCCTCATCTACATTTCTAGTGTTCATAAGAAATATTAGTGAATACCAAGAGGAAAAACATTTCTCATGGTTAAGGGCCTCTATAATGTAGAAGGCCATGTAAGGTAGGATGTAAATTATTTTTTAAAGTCATGTTTAAAAAAAGAAGATAATTTTTTTAAAAAAAAAGTGAAGAGGATGATGATAAAAGGTAGAATTCAAAATAAAATCAAGTCTATTTCTTTACACTTCTACTTATCTTTTAGCTAAGTGAAACTATCATGTGCATGTAAATCAAAGTTACTTAAAGACACTAATGTTTTCTGAATAACTTATTATGTAGTTACATTATCCTAATTATACTTAACCCTAAGATGATTTAATATCACTCATGTATGAGGAAAAGAACCTCATTCAACCACAAATAGGTATAATGACAGTTTTTGTGGAGTTTCATGATTGGATAAGTCTTTCTTACTTCAATGGCATTTTTCCCTCTCCATTTTAATTAGCCAGGGATTCCTAAATTCTTCATGTTTTCAATATGTAATGCAAGTAAATTAATAAAAGAAAGCTAGGAGAATAGAATAAATCGCTAGAATACCTCCAATTCTTCGATTCTAAGAAATAAACATAAAGTTGCAGTGAATCTTACATAATCTCTTAACTTACAACCTTACATAAAAAAGTGTTCTTGCATTAATAGATCTTTCTTTAACTTTTAATGATGTCCAAAAGACTTACCTAGAGATCTTTGGAGTTATTTACAAACTCTCACTCTAGTATTTTTTGTTTTCACAAGAACCTTAACCACAACAAATTTTATAGCTGACATAATAGATATATACATAGATAGAACAAAAGCATGAAAACAAGAGCCTTTTTGAAGTAATAATCTTATTTGTTGATGGAAAGCCCATGGTGGTTTTGGTGCTTATGGCTACTGGGAGGCCTTCCGTCATGGCGAATTCGAGAGAGGAGCCTATTCAAATCAGGAATGACCTTGTGGGGTTCGAGGTGCAGTTGGGTTTGGCTCATGACAAGGTAGCTTTAGATGCTCTAGTTGAGTCGTGTGTGGAAGGCTAAGTGGGTTGTGCATGAAGAATTTTGCCAACATCATCTTCATGAGACGAAGATGTGGCACAAGGAGAAGTTGGAGGCACTCCATTAGCAAAGTTTTGCTAAGGATGCGAGGGCACAGGCTACCCTTGAAGAGCAGCTCAAAAAAGATATCAAGGAGAAGTGCTAGAGCAAGAAGTTAATGAGCATAGATCTTGTGAGTCCCAAGAAGACATCAAATGGTAGAAACAATTAACATGGACTCATAAGATTAATATCGTTGCTTGGTTGCACATGAAAAAATGCCCGTATATGCAGACGCAAATTAATTGTGCAATTTCTTGGCAGGAGCTTCGCTACCACATCAGGCTTGCCTCAGTGAAATTACACTAGGATGAGATTGGGTTCACCATCTCCCAGGCTAGGAAGGTGAAAGCCTTTAATATTTTCTAGGAGGCAACCACCTTTGTGGACTCTAAGGAGTACCACATGTAGTTGGATGCCCTACACTCTATCTCCGATTTGTCATGACCAAATGGCCTGCCACACTTAGGGATGGGTGTGGGTGGGCCTCTTGGTTTTTTTGTTTGGTTTTCTTTTGTTTTCTATTGGTTGTTGGGACAAGGTCCTGGCCATCGGTTGTTTATCTAGGTTTGGTTTTTATTTCTTCATGTCGTAGCTGTCCCTTGGCATTTTTTGTCTTGGTTGTTTTTGTTGTGGTTTGGATATAGTTTTGGTGATGCTACGAATGTCGTGTAGCCTAAAAGATTTTGGTTGTTTTAGGTGATGGTCCCTGGGTCTAGGACACCCAGGTTTCTTGGAAATGGCCTTCTTTCTACCTTTCCATTTCTCTATAAATATTTTTCTTTGTAATAATAATTTTTTTCCGGAAAATTTTTCGAAAAAGAATCTTATTTGTTGCTTCATCTCATTTTTAAAGAAAGATCTTAAACCAATTTATTTCTATTCCCAACTGCACTTATAAATGCAACAAAGTGCATTCTAGGTGGTATTAATTCTTTTTTCTCAAATGATAATGAGCATAAATTATGAATTTCATATTTTTTCTATGATTCTTGAAAAAGGACCATGGAAACTACGAGTTTATCAACTTGTTAAATTTATTGAAAGTGATGATGTCTTTGAATATGTAGAGTAGATTGACATGATTAATACTAACTAAATCTACCTCATTGTCACCCATCACAGTTCTAAAGTAAAACCTCAAATACTTGTAAGATAGTTTCACAAACCTAAAACTCTTATTAAAATTATATAAAAATCAACATTGAGGGTAGCTCCTATATGCAAGAGACACTGGCTCATAGTCAAACTTTGGCAATTTGAATTCAACAAATAGTAGAAGCTTAGATGCCAAAATTCTCTAAGAAGCTCTTCTATTAAACCTTTCATAACATGGATTGGATAATTATGCATAGAAATTTTGAATTTTACTATAATGTAGGGCTTCATTTGTTTCTTTGGTAGATTCTTCTCTAAAGATCATGGTAAATTTAAAATCATTGTATGGTATGTTATAAACTTCTTCTTGAATTATCAACTTATGTAGTTTTGACTCTTGATCTTCTAGATGTGATAATTCTAGAATGTCTGAAATTCAAGATTGTGAGAAAATGAGATATTGAAATCTTGATAATGCATTTAATATGATGGTTGTTTGATAATTTGGTTGCACTGATGACTAATAACAAGGAATTGATAAGTAAGCATGGAATTTGATACTAGTGATAAATTTGTAAATGAGAGAAGAAAGAAATATGAAAAAGCATGAAATTGCAAAAAAAATCAAATGTCAACTTTATTGCTTTCAAAATAGGTCATTTCATTCATGTATGTCCTTACAATTTATACGAAATGATTCGGGACATACTTGGGAAACTTGAGAAGCTATTCCCCATAGTGAAAATAAAGAAATTTATGCAAAATAAAGGTGAGTTGGGATGAAAATAGTCTATATTTTCTCATCAACTGAAAAATAAATAAAAATACTTTAACTTTGGGTACATTTTTCTTCATGTGAGTAGAGCATTGGACACTCCTTGTTAATAGTTCCTCCTTTAGTGTGCAATGTTTTCTTTATCTTCCTTCCTTGTTGTTTTCTTCATGCTTAAATTATTGCAAAGGTGCTCTGTAATAAACAAGAGGCTTAGTCTGTTAATTATTCATTAGTATATACATGTAATGGTTTGGGTTTTCCCTTTATATCTTGTTTGATAAAATAATATTTTATATCAATGTGCTTTGACTTTTTGTGAAGAACATGTTCATCTGAGAGTTATATGACTGCAGTGTTGTCATAATATAAGTTGATGGGGAGTTCTATGTGAAAACCAAGATGATTCATGAGTTTGTAAAACCACAAAATGTGTTTGAGTATATTTTTTCATGGCAATAAATTTTTCTTCATAAGTTGAAAGACTGATGGATGTCTGTCTTTTTATCTTCTAATATATTGCATTATTTTCATGAAATATTAGTGATCTCGATGTATATTTTATATCATTGTGGTCTCCTCCCCAATCAGCATCTAAATAAACATGAAATTGTTCATCTACTTTCATATAACTAATTCCTTGAGCTACTATGCCTTTTACATATCTAAATGCATGGATGAGAACGTTGAGATGAAATTGTCTAAGTTCTTACATGAATCTTCATAGAAGAGAGATGGCAAATTCTAGGTCTAGTATTGTATGATAGAAATCTAAGTACCTCAATTGTGTTTCTGTGCAAAGTGACATCAACTATGGTTGTGTTTTCTTTGTTCTTTAGATTTATGTTGTGAGGAAGAGTATTGGTGCTTTTTTCTTTGCTGATTTTGTCCTTTTTTAAAATGGCTGTTGCATCTTTTGTTTGATGAATTTTAATTCCCTCCTTGTCTTTGTCAACTTGTATTCCAAGAAAATACTTCAGCTCCCCTAGGTCTTTTATTTCAAGTTCATTCTTCACATTTATCTTGAAGTCCTCAATAAGTTCATCATTTGTGGCTATGAAGATGAGATCATCTACATAGAGAGAGATTATTATGAGGTCCTTATTATCATATTTATAGCATAGTGTTGGTTCAAACATGCAAGATGAGTATCCTTTTTTTAGAGAATAGCCATTGATTCTATGGAACCAAGCTCTTCAAGCTTGTTTTAGGGCATATAGGGATTTGTTAAATTTGCAGATTTTGTCTTCCTTACCTTTCATGGTGTATCCTTCTAGTTGATTAACATAAATTTCTTCATTGATACTACCATTTAGAAAAGCTAAGTTTACATCCATCTAATGTAATTTAAGTTTATGGTGAGCAACAATTGAGAGAATGTATTTGATAGTTTCGAATCTTGCTACTGAAGCAAAGATCTCTTCATAGTTTATGTGCTACTTTTATTTGAACCCCCTTCCAACTAGTCTTGCTTTATGTTTGATGACTTGTCATTTTTAATTAAATTTGGTCTTGTACAGTTGTTTACAATCAAATACCTTTTTACCTTTTAATCTATCTACTAATTTCCATGTTTTTTTTCATGATGGCCTCATATTCTTTATCCATAGCTTCTTTCCATGTATTTGTTCTTAAGGCTTCTTCTACCTTCTTTGGTTGAAGAGAGAGAGCTAAGTATGCTATGGTACTAGTGACATTAGATCTAGTTGTTCTTCTCTCAAAGTTATTGTCTAACATTTATTTTTGAGGATGATTTCTTTGTATCCATGGTTTGGGATTGTTTTGTACTTTTGTTCTTTCATTTGAATTTTGAAAATATTTCATGCCAAATTTATTTTTCATAAAAACCACATCTCTAAATGAGTACCATTTTTTCTCTATGGGATCATAGCAAGCATATCCACTTCTCTTGGTGTCATATCCTAGAAAAATGCACTTCTTTTCTCTACTATCCAGTTTATTTGTGTACTCCGGAATTTTAAGATAATAATGACATCCAAATGTTCTTATGTGTTTTATATTTGGAACTTTTCTGTGGAAGAGTTTGTAGAGAGACTTGTCATTGTTGCTACTATTGATTATTCTCTTGATAATGTAGGTTGCTATATTTATGACCATACCCCAAAAAATTGTAGATTTGAGCATTTTTAAGAAGATATCTCACTATGTTTTGCAAGGTTCTGTTTTTCCTTTCTATAATGTCACTTGATTATGGACTATATCCACATGTGGTTTAATGAAAAATGTCTTTATGTGTACAAAAATCTTTGAATTCTTGATTGATGAACTCTTCTCCTCTATCTGATCTAATGGCTTTTATGGATAGGCCCATAGTATTTTTTATAATAATGTAGAAGTCTTTGAATTTGATTATTACCTCAACCTTGCTCTTTGTGTTATATGTCCATGTATATCTTGAGAAATCATCTACCATGACAAGTGTATAATTAGGTCCTCCTATAGAGGGGATAGGCATAGGTCCAATGAGATCCATGTGGAGAAGATCAAGAGGGCTTTCTTTTCTTTGCATAGTTATGTGAAGACTATTGATTTGCTTTCCTTGAATGCATATTTTACATTTTTCTTTGGGAGTATCTCTGATTTTACTTCTTGTTTCTTTCTTTAACTTTGTCATTTTTCCTAGTTTGTTATAATAGGTGTGTCCCAATCTTTTGTGCCAAATTTTGACTTCTTCATTTGTTTTGTTATGCTTGGACATGCTTTGATATGAGTCTTTGTGTGTTCCTTTTTCTAAAGTAATAACCTAAACAATCATTTGGTTATTATCTTGGATTAGATTTCCTCTTAGATCAAAGTGATTACAATTTATGTAATAGATTTTGTTGTTTTAGGCTTTTGTTCTAATGATTTCTGCTTTGTTTTGCTTTTTAATAATGCACCAGTTATTTGAAGCTAATTTTGATTCCTTTCTTGACCATTTGTTCTGTTGAGATAAGATGATTTGAGAGATTTTGTACATAGAAGATACCACTAATGGCTATAACCTTGTTGTTTGGTAATTTGATGATGTAGTTTCTAACTCCTATATTAAGATGGTTACCATCTTCTATTTTTGTGTTGTCAATTCTTTTTTATTTATATTGAAGAAGGTGAGACTTGTATTGTAATGCCCCACATTCGTGCATGTGACCTTAGTACTCTATTAAATACTTAGACTTTAATTTGCTTTAAAGCTCATATATATTTGTAGATGTAACTAATACTTCTTAGTAAGATGAATACCTTTGTTTGGGTGACATTAGCAAAATTACAATTTATTTCTAATTTTTATAATTTTAAGTTTTAAAAAATATAAATATTTTATTAATGAATGAGCATTACAAAGTCTAGCATTATTTTAAAATAATATTAGAAAACTTACATGATATGGAATCATGGTTTATTTTGACATTTAGTTAGAATTATTAAATTATGAAATGTTTAATTAATTAAAATACATCAAAATTTAAAGTTACACAAAGTATAGATCTACAATTGGTTTTTCAATTTGAGTCCTAGATTTTGAGATTTTAATGTTGAATGATTAAAAAGGTATTCGGTGGGACAATATTTTCCTTGATTCAATTAAAATATTAATTTCTGGCATGGTAGTTATGGCACGTTTGTGCTTGTTACGACTAACTTGGCATGTGTAAAATGTTGGATGGACAAAAAGTTTAGTATCAATGATTTTTACTAGATAAATCATAGGAAATGTGGAAAATAGATAAAAGGCCAAAAATAAATTAGAAACCCTCATAGCATTTAAACTAAAAAGTGACTTAAAACAAGACAAAAAAGTGGGACCATGAGAAAAGTCAATGTGGAATGGTAATGTATGCTTCATGACATGCCTATGATAACATCTATTTTATTTATATGCAAATTATCCACTTCATATTAATGGCTAGAAATGGGATAAAGGACTCATTTAATAGGGGCCATGTGCTTCTCTAGAGTGTTGTCAATTTTACGTGTCTACTCCCTCATGAGAGCTTGCATGTCCAAGTCAAGTAGCAATGATGTCATGAATAAAAAAAATATTTTTAAAGAATTTCTTATCTTTTCTTTGTCCATTGTGTAAACTCTTGTGCACAAGTCTTTATTCTCTCCTCCATCCTATAAATAAAGGGGATGTTTACTCGTATTTTCACTTTTGGCCAAGGAAGGGAAGATTATGCTAGTTGGAGGGGTGAGGAGTTGAAGGAAGGAGAGAGAGTGATTGTTCCTTACTTGTTCTCAGCCATCTCTTGGGTTGTCTGGAGTGTTCTTGTGGGCTCTTGGGAGGTTGATTTTACTACTATTGTTGGAAGCTTTTTGGGATTGATTTAAGGGATTGTTTTCTTTGATTTTGTGAGGGGATTTTGGTAGCACATTGGACCTACAATTTGAAGCTGATTTTTTGAGGCCATTGGCTGGACAACAATCCAACTTTCAAGTTTCTTCTCCCTCCCCAAATTGAGCAAGTTCAACTTTAAAGATGTGTATTTCAAATCCTTGTTGTGCAACTTTTTTTGTAGGTGTTTAAAGTTGTACTGGCTTGGACAAGTGAGGATTATTTCATGAGGGCATTATCTACTAGTAGTCGTAATTGGGTGGCATGCTATAGATCAAATCCCAAGTAGCTATATGATGAACCTTGGAAGATAGCCCTACCAAAGGAATTAGGTAGGATGAATCTCCGTAACGATTCTAACGGCCTAGCTAATCGTTGATTCAATGTCCTCTCGATCAAGGCGCCGGTTTGATTCTTGTTCTCAACTAGGTCTTTTCCCCTTGTGGTTAAACATGAGTTTGAAAATCGTCATCCTATACATCTTCTCGTCAATCTATGCATGAGCTTCTGGGCTATGTCTTGCTTACCCTCTTTAGTAGAGACCAACTACTTATACTAGAATTAAGATTTGTTATCCAAGCCTCAGGCTTAATCCAAATAATAGTTATCAACTATTGGCATTGTAGGGGAAGATCTCTTTGACATAGAAGGATGTCCCTTAGAAGGTTTAGCTACGCCCCATAAGAACTTGCTATAAGCAGGCAACTTACTACCTCTCTATCTCCTCTTCTTATATAGTTGATGGACTTAGTTTCATCATATAAGAGATGAGTTCTTGGATGGGAGGGGACCATTTATGGGAGCTCGAGTACGTACCTTTGCAAAAAGGGACTTACCTATAGCAATGCTATGAGAAAGACCACTCTAGTACCAATAATTGGACAAGGAATTGAACCTCGTCCTTCCCCTAACCCTAGCCTCTTATACTATAGTTCTCTAGCTATTGCTTCTAGTTCTTATTTAGCTCTAGATCTCTAGCTCTCTTTTACTTGCTATTTCTCACAAATCGCCCTATGAAGAAGGCTTTAGGGTAACTCTACCTTTCACTTGTTGAGCCAAAACCGAAGAGGAATTCACTTTTATTCTCAGATGTAGCATTACCAAAAGGGAGGTGAAAGCGTGAATTGAATAAGAGAAGCAGGCATGGAAAAGAAAGGGTTGAGTAAAGAAAGCAAGAAAAAAAGCTTTCTCTGTAATAGGCTGTTGATGTAGTTGCCTATACTTGTTTTTCATCGAGCTTTCCTTGGTGTTCTGTCTACTATGGTCCATGGAGCGGTAGAAGGTCGAAAAGATTTCTTGTAAGTTGTGAGTCATGCATGGAGTCTCTCATGTATCTTGGATTTGATTTTTGGTATGCATGTTTTGGGCTTATGAGTTAGCATTTTCTTTTATCATGTGCACTTGGTATTTCATATTTTTTTTGTGATCATTTTTGTTTTATAAAAGAAATGAACCCCATCATTCTATTCAGGGCCAGTGATCTCTTGTGTGGGCTACAAGGGCTTAGTTCTTGCTCTGCGCTATTCAAGAAGCAAGAGAGCAAGAGTAGGCAGATTGGGCAACAGAGCTTAACAAACATGAGGAGGCTACTAGAGTTAGGTTGTAGGAGGTGGAGAGACAGATGTAAGAGACTACCTTGCAGGAGCATCAACAAAGGAGTTGCAGGAAGCATCCAAGAAAAGCACATTGGAGGAGGAGCTTAGGGCATAGATCCTCTTAGATCTGCATAGTGAGGAGCAAGAACTAGCCCAGTGAGAGAAGAAAAGGCCCAATGGGCCAAGGCCATCTGTGAGGTGCATCTCCTGTAGCGACAGTTGACTATTCATGAAACCAACACTAGGCGTTGATTTCGAATGGGTTGCTGCCCTTACGAGGTCATGGATGTTTGTTGCTACATCTCCTAGACTAGCCTTCGAATGCATATCAAAAGGATCACTACCAAATTTCACTCGGATAAGGTTGGTTCTAAAGAAGCCCAATAAGAACAATAGAAAAAGTACAATAAGTTCTAGGAAGCAGCAAATTTTATTACTACGAAGTGCTTTCGAGAGGTCCTGGATGTCATCCACAATCAAGAGAGGGCTAACTATCCTTGTACTAGCATACTGCAGTCTACTGCATGATGATATTTACTAGAATGAAGAGAGGATGCCCTATCAGGGCTACAAGTTTTTTGAGTATGGATTTGAGTGCACTTAGTTGAAGGGCCCAAGGAGGGATCAAATTCCATGGTGAGGTCCTTTTTTCCTCTTGATGTTATTAGGATTGGGGTTTTCTTTCCTTTTTGGTTGTTTATTTCTCTATTTTATGTGCGTCTCCCCCTTCCTCATCTTGGGGGAGGGGTGAAGTACCCCTATTGCTATGGGGTTTACTTCCTTGTACCTTCTTTTTGATAATAGAATGCTTGATCATTTTACAAAAAAGGCCTAAAATATACCTTAGGCTAAGGGAAAAAAGGAACAAAATAAAACCTTCTCAAAACCCAAATCTCATGAGCTCTGGATTATAATCTTAGATTTGTTTTCAGGCCCTCCATCTTCCCTAAACACATATTTGATTGCTAAAAATTTAGGCCCTATTTTCAGACGTTGTTTCCCCAATTTTCGATGTCTAAAAATAGAGGAAAACATTGGCTAATTGTCCTATGACAAACTCTAACTATTGTAACTCTCTTCATTGTATGATGTGAGCTAGCTTTTATATGACATCTAAAATACACTTAAGATGCACAATTACTTCTTTCATTTATATGATGGGAATATTGCATTTTGGAAGGCTAGAGGTCTCCTTGGAGTAAATCTTTCATTACATAAATGTTTGTACATTTTGTCATAGTTAGATTTTTCTTTCATGCAAAGTGAATATTGTTTATTTATTTTTGCTACAATGTGCTAGCTCCATTTATTTATTAGCTATCATATTATTCTATTTGTGCAAAAAAAAGAAAGAAAATATGTGTGATCATGCATGTTTATTTGCTTTCCATAAAATTCACTGACATGAATTATGATTAGAAGCCCTTTGGGCCCCAAGATAAGCAACTCACCTAAACTCATAGTTAGTAATTAGATGGATGACGCATTTGATGGATGATGCATTATGTGAAGCATGTAGTATTTTAGGGATCATTAACTAATCATTATAATAATAATATATATTCATCCCCATACCTTGAATGAATAGGTTGTATTATTTATTTATTTTGTACACACCTTGCCCTGGATGTGGAGATAAGCACCACTATCCAACCCTACTCATACATATGCTTCAACTTAATATCTTGAGTCATTGAACCAAAGGGGGTTAAGTTGCACAATACCTGAAGGTTTTCAATGATGCAAGAGTCATTTGTAAGTATGTACCCACCTCACATATGATCTCCTATCACCTATCTTAAGGGTATAGTAAGGTGTAGTCCAAAAATGATGGTTGAGCCAAGCCTTGTTTGTGCAGTTTAAAACCTAAAGATAACCCAACTCACAGTCAGATGGTAACCAAATTCTTTGAGTTGGATAGCCATCAATGTGGGAATGCAACGCCACATGGCATGGGCAAAGTTGTTGAAACCTATACATTTTTTATTCCCAATCATTGCTTGAAGCCTATTATAGCATAAATGATCTTGTATGATTGGAAACATAGTGGAGAACAAGGAGTACATCCAACCATATCTGTTGGTGCTACTTGTAAAATAAAACTTGAAACAAGTGAGTCACACAAATGTTTGATGTTTTCTAGCTTTGCACGTAATGCAATGTATTAGCAATCACCTTGGACAAAACTAGTTTTTAAGGTATCATAATGATACTAAAGATAGATGATATGCAATAGATGTATCAATCCTTAGGATCATGAGAAGTGACAAGGTCTCATCGTATAAACTATTTGTTAAGTCTAATGAGAAAAGGAGATACATAGGTCCTATAATCATCTCATCATTGTAAATCACATTCTTATTAGTTACTAATGTAAGTATAGTCCCATGTTTTTAGAGTATTGGAAAAGAAAAAATTGTACTAATTTTTAGAGGATGGTTATTAGGGGTACTACATATATAGTGTTATGTGATTTGAGCATCCACTATCTATAATCCATTGGAATTGAGAGCTTTGATCTTACCTTGATGATCTTCTTGATTTGATATCACTGCTCCTTCATCTTTATCTTAGAGTTGAAGAGTATTAAGTCTAGAGTTATACCAACATACTTCTATGGTATGGCCTCTTTTATTACAAAGTTTGCATACAAGTATTTAAGCATATCTCTATCCTTGTGAGTTCCATCTTCCTGTTATGAAAGCTCTACCATTGTTATCTCTTTATAAAGTTTCTAACTTGTTTGAGTTGATTTGGTCCTAAAAATAACTTCTATTGAATCTTCCTCTTCTGTTAAATCTTCCTCTTCCTCTACTAGCTATGAAGACTTGTTTTTTTTTTTATCATTTTTGTCAATTCTCAAACTTTATAGTGTTTTAATTTAAGAAACTAGATTATCCATAGTGAGTTTCTTGATTACTTTATTTTGTAGAAAGTTCATCATCATGTCTTGGTATCTAGGATTATTGTAAAGAGCTACGATAATTTTCTATACTTTTTTATGTTGAGTAAAGGCACATCCAAATTCATCAATTTTTTTATGTTGGTGTACATCTTTGTAAAAAAACTCTTCAATGTCTTCATCTCTTTTGATTTCAAATATATCAAATTGAATTCTACACAATAATTTTTTTGTATGTTGATCTTTGGTGTTTCTTAGTGATGAGGAGCTCCCATAGATTCCACAATCCAAGCTCTCTCAAAGTCACAAAATAGCAAATCTGAACAAGAAAATGAAAATAAAAGCTTTATTCTTGCTCAAATGCAGAATTTACATATGAAAGGAAGCAAAATTCCCAAGGATAGATAAGAGATTCAATCCAACTCTCACACACTCAATCAAAGAAAACACACACTCACATGGATGATGATCAAGGCACCTTGCCTAGACTCTATCTCTCTCTACTCTTCTCTCACTCACCTCTCTGTCCTTAGACTCTCTTTTGACTCTCTTCAGACTCTCTTGATCAAATTGAAGGGCCAATAGGTCTATTTATACCTTTTACTCATGTCTCTTCATTTTTCCTCAAATTTATTATTCAATTTAATTTCGTTAAAATCTATGGAAAACATCTTTGAGAAACAAGAAATGTCTCTTACAAGTGTAGAGGTCGCAAAGTAGACATCTTCAAATCATGTGGGATGTCTTAGTAGAGATGTCTACAATGTAGATGAGATGTCTCACTTACAAATGAGACGTCTCCTTTGTAGATGAGACATGTCCTCTTCAAGGCCAAAATACAAAGATGCTTGTTTCAAAATACAAAGATGCTTGTTTCAAGGCCTAGAACCTTTGAACACCTTCAAACAAGTCCCCATAGCCCTCGAAACATCCTAAAGTCATCAAAATAGGCCCAAGTCACTCCCAAACATGTCAAAATACCTTGAGATCATCATCAACAAAAAAACATTGAAAGACCCACAACAACACACAAAAATCTATGCACAAACATATTGAGGTTTAGACATGGGTTGGGTGATGTCCTCATTATCTCTTCCACCCTTAAGAATTTGAACTTGCCCTCAAGTTGGTTGTACATTTGGGATAGCCTTAAGCCCCTACAAAGCCAAATCTTTCTTATGGATCCAAATGGCATTTTCAAATCCTTCTTCATTCCAATGCACCAGGTACTCATGCACTTTTCTACCTCTTGTACTCCTAACCTCCCTTGCTTGTAGCACAATTGCTTTCCTTGGTGGCTTGGCTAAGTTCGAGTCTTCAAGGGCATCTTTGAGGATCTCAAGACTATTTCTCAAGTCTGATGCAATCACATTCCCATGGTATGGGCTCAAATATGAAACATTAAAAACATAAGAAATAGGCACATCATTTGGTAAGTCAATCTCATAAGCATTTGGATTGATTTTGGCCCTTATCTGAAATGGACCAATTCTCTTTGACTTGAGCATGTAGAAGTGCACATTCTTTTGTGTTTCTTTGCTCAAGTAAATCCAAACATAATTACCAATCTGGAAATTAATTGTCCTCTTGCCCTCATTGGCTTTGGAAGACACAATCTTTGTCTTTTTCTCCAAGTAAGATTTAAGCTACTGATGTAATTCTCTCATTTGCTCAACAAAGTCTGAACTCAAAGAGGCATAGTCTTCAAATTTTCTCAACTCATCAACCATTCATGGTGAAAACCCATAATTTTCCATAAAGGAACTCTTACCAATGCTAGAATGAGAAGCATTGTTATATGACAATTCAACATGGGCCAACATGTTTTCCCACCTTTGAGGTTGATCCTCACACAAACATCTCTAGATCTTCAATAGAGACCTATTCACAACTTCAATTTGCCCATCGGTTTGGGGGCAATAGGCTACGGAAAAAGACAACTTGGTTCCAAGTAATTTCCAAAGTGATCTTGAAAACTAACTTGTAAACTTGATATCCCTATCACACAATGTTTAAAGAAATGTGATGTAGCCTCGCAACATGCTAAAAGAATAACTATGCAAGATGGGAAGCATCACTACTTTTCTTGCATGGAATAAAATGAGCCATCTTGGTAAATCTATCTAATACAACAAGTATAAAATCATGACCAAATTTTGTCTTAGGAATTCCACAAATAAAGTTCAAAGAAACACTTTCCCAAGGAGCATTTGGGATTGGCAAAGGTAGATAATGACCATGTACACCTTTTCCTCCTTTGAACTTTTGACAAGTATATCATTCTTTTACAAATTTAACCACATCAGTATACATACCTGGCCAAAAGAAATTTTTGCTCACCAATTCCAATGTCTTGGTCTTGCCCATATGTGCAGCCATGTCACTTTGATGTTTCTCTTCAATGAGTTTGTACCTAAAATCACACTTTGGAATACAAATTTTTCCATCCTTAAAAAAAATTCCATTCTTCACATGATAAGATTTCCATTGATCTATCCCTCCTAATAATGGAGAAGATAACTCTTTTCAAATTGCATCAAAATCCTTATCATTAGGATATAATGAAGCAAAAGACTCAAATTCTTGAACTTTCACATTAGAAGAAACAACATGAACTCTAGACAAAGCATCAGTCACAACATTAGACTTCCCACTCCTATGTTTCAAAACAAAATGAAATTCTTGTAGTTGCTCTATCCATTTCATATGTTTGGCACCTAATTTGTTTTGAAAATTTGAAAATTGAAGTGCTCTATGATTAGTAAATAAAAGAAACTCTAATCCTAGCGAGTAATGTCTCCAATATTTAATGGCTTGAAGTATAGTGTGGAAATCCATATCAATTTTTAAGAGTTGTTTACAGCTGTCATTCTTATTGGTAGTTTCCTAATTTAATGGGATTTGTTGTCATCCCAAATCCAGCTTTTTTTAAGAAAATTTTCTAATTTTATGGTTCTTGATTTTATGGTGATTTTTCCCCATAATCAAGGATTTTTTACTATTCCTTCTAAAAATAGTGTCCATATTCATGTATAAAAAGGGTTCATTGTAACACTCAAAAATCAAGGAATAAAAATTCAATTTCTATACTTTTTTGAATAACTACATGGTATCAGAGCATTTCCTTAGCAATTCTATCCAATGGTGAATTTTTCCTTCTCACCAACGGCATCAAACCTATGCTCATCACCAACAACATTGAATTTTCTTTCCTTCTCTTTTTCAGCTAAAGAAAATGTTGGCTCTCATTCTTCTATCATAGAGGTTTGTCTCTCTCCTTGTTATATTCCTTTCCATCCTTATGGCTACATCCACAACAATGTCAAATGTCACCTTTGCTCCTAATACCAACTCAATTCTGAGCACTAATGGTGGTTCAGAAAATTCTGCTATCCTCATCACAGGTCACAATATAAATGGACAAAATTATCTTCAATGGTCCCATTCAGTTATGATGCTCATGTGGCAAGGGCAAAGATAACTATCTCACTAGAGTAGCTACTCAACCAACAAAGGAAGATCCAAAGTACCGGAGTTGGAAGGTTGAAAATAACATGGTTATGTCGTGGTTGATCAACTCAATGACGAACATTGGAGAAGATTTTATGCTCTATGAAATGGCCCAAGAGATTTGAAAGGTTGCAAGAGAAACCTACTCTGATAAAGAAGACATCGCGGAGGTGCTTGAGATAGAAGGGATTCTTCATGACTTACGCCAAGGAGACTTGTTTGTCACTCAATATTTCAGTTGATTAAATCAATATTGGCAACAATTAGATCTATTTGAGACCACAAAATGGAACTATCCAAATGATGCCAACAAGTATAAAAAGATCATTGAAAAGAAAAAAATCTACAAGTTTCTTCTAGGTTTAAACAAAAACCTAGATGAAGTTTGTGAGCATGTTTTAGCAATCAAACCACTACCAAGTTTCCATGAGGTTGCCTCTAAAGTATGATGAGAAGAAAGTAGGAAGAAAGTTATGTTTCGTTCGAACCATCCAACCAACGAAGGTTTGACTTTAGCTACACAAGGTTCTAGTTCTAGTTCATAGATGAAGAAAGGGTGGCCCTGGTGTGATCACTGTCGAAAGCCTAGTCATACTAGAGAAACTTGTTGGCAAATCCATGGGAAACTTGCTGAATGGAAACCATCACACTCCCAATTTTAGAAAGAAAGCAAGGGTAATAATGTAGCAACAGAAGAAAGACCTTCCTCTTCTTTGAAATCATTAGGATACCCCTTTAGTAAGGAACAAATGGAAGTACTGCAAAAGTTGTTCACTCAGCAAATTCCCGACACTTCTAATCCAATCATAGGGATTAGTTTAGTGGCTCAAAAAGGTAACTTTGTCATTGCTCTAAAAGTTCAAAAGGATAATAAGTTAAGCACTTGGATTGTTGACTCTAGAGCATCAGATCACATGACTGTAGATTCTACAATTCTTCAAGACTACACACCATGCTCGAAGAATCATATGGTTCCTATTGTCGATGATTCTCTATCTAAGGTATTCGGTATAGGTTCTATTGTATTATGTAGGGGGTTAACCCTTAAATTTGTTCTCCTTGTCCCTAACCTGACATGCAATTTGTTATCCATTAGTAAACTCACTCAGGATATGAATTGTGTTGCTAAATTTCTTTCCAATCATTGTGTTTTTCAAGATTTGACTTCAGGACAAATGATTGGCAATGCTGAGGTGTGTGTGGGACTCTATATCTTTAGAGATTGAGAGACAATCCCACAAATAGTCAATGAGAAACAATCTTTTTTTGTATTTAAGTCAAATAGGAAAAATGAAATTTTACTATGGCATAATAGACTAGGTCATCCTAGTTTTTTGTATCTCAAAAGACTCTTTTCATCATTATTCAATAAAAATTCAAATGTTATCCATTGTGAAATTTGTCAACTTTCAAAACATGTTCGTAACTCTTATCCAATACAACCATACAAAGCATCTCATCCTTTTTCTATGGTTCATAGTGATGTTTGAAGTCCATCAAAAATAAAAAATGTGACAAGGGCTAGATGGTTTATATCCTTTGTTGACGATCATACAAGACTCACTTGGATATATCTAATGAAAGAGAAATCTGAAGTTAGCCAAATCTTTAAAAATTTCATGAACATGATTTAGACATAACTTAAAACAAAAATCCAAATCTTGAGAACCAACAATGCAAAAGAATATTTCAACTCTATTCTTGGGGGTTTTTTGTCTAAAGAGGGAATTTTCCATCAGAGCTCTTGTATTGATAGCCCACAACAAAATGGGATAGATGAAAGGAAAAATAGGCATTTATTGGAAGTTTCCCAAGCCCTCCTACTTTCCTCTTAAGTTCCAAATTTGTTTTAGGGAGAAGCGATTCTTACTACTACATATCTCATCAATCGAATGTCATCATGAGTTCTTAAATTCTAGAATCCTTGTCAAGTCCTTTTGAAAGCTTTTCCAACAACCCGATTCATCTCATCAATCCCTCTCACAAGTATTTGGTTGTACGATTTTTGTTCAATTTCGCCAATAATTTCGTAGCAAACTTGATTCCAAAGCCACCAAATGTGTCTTCCTAGGATATTCACCAAATCAAAAGGGGTATAAGTGCTACTGTCCTAGTACAAAATGATTTTACCACTCAATGGACGTTACATTCATGGAAACACAACCTTATTATCCCAAAACTGATATTTAGGGGAAGAGTGAAAATCAAGAATATCTTTTTTGGCATCCAAAACCAAATCCTTCTTCTGTCGAGACACTCACTCAATCTAGCTCGAGCCTAAATCTCAATCCACTACCAAGTCCCCTCACGAGACTATAAATAAAGAGCTCATTGTGTACTCAAGAAGGAAACCAACTCAAAAGGATATGGAAAAGCAATTCTACCCAAGCACTATTCATGAAAATGTGTCGGATTCATTCTAGAATGACTCACATCCATGTAACACTAATTCAATTCTTGATTCTAATGAACTTTTGGATTTACCAATTGCATTAAGGAAAGGGGTAAGGTCATGTACAAAACACCCAATATAGAACTTTGTTTCTTACAATAAGTTGTTACCTGGATATCATGCATTTGCTATGAGCTTTACAGATATTCAAACTCCCAGTAATATTCAAGAGGCTCTTCAAAGACCAAAGTGGAAATCAACGGTGGATGATGAAATCAATGCTCTAATGAAGCATGGATCGTGGAATATAGTTGAGCTACCGAAAGGGAAAAATACTATCGAATGTAAATGAATCTTCATGATTAAATACAAGGAAAATGGAAATATTGATAGATAAAAAGCTCACCTTGTGGCCAAGGGCTTTACACAATCTTATGGAATTGATTACTAAGTAATTTCCGCACTAGTTGCCAAATTAAATACCATCCAAGTCTTTCTATCCCTTGCAACTAATCTTGATTGGCCTCTACACCAATTGGATGTCAAAAATGCATTCTTGAATGGAGATCTCTTTTTTTGGAAGAAATTTGAGATATTATTATTTCCGAAAAAAATGAAGTTGTACATCAGTATAGATTGGGTCATTGTGGCTAATCCCACTCCCCTAGGCATGCAAAGTGCCACGGCCTTCTTGCTAGATATTCCTCTTTACCAGTCCTTGTTTTATCCCTTTTTTCCTACTTTACCCCACCACACAAGCTGGCCCTGTAGCTGCATCCCATTCCCAACCCCCCAGGTCCCCACCCAATAAGACCCCAAACACAACCCATTCTCACTCGTCATGTGTAGCCTAAGCTTTTCCACTCCACCAAACAATTTGATCTTGCCCCTATGTTGACCCCTGCTCTCATCTCTATGCAGCAATTGAGATGCCCTGGTATCCACTGCGGCCTGGTTGTTAGTAGTGCTCATGCTCATTTCCAGTCATTGTTGATTTTCCATAATGAGCTATGCAAGACCCACCCTGTTTATGAAAATGATGCCTTCCATCCATTGCAGGGTTTGAATCCGCAAGTATGTAGCCTCTTGATGTGCCTCTTGTCTCATATTTGCCCACCTCAACTACCACCACTCCCTTTCTTCCTTCCTCGCCTATACTGCCACTCTGCTACACTCCGCAGAGATGTCCTAGGTATTCCCGCTCTGCATGTGCCTCCCCTCCTCATCTGGCTCCTAGTCTTGTGCACCCCCCCGGCGGTGCCTATAGTTGTGCACACCGCTACACCACTAGTTTCTTGTGGCACTGTCATGGACCCCTGAGCCCTGCCCTACCATTGGTAATACACCAGTGTAGTGAATAGTAACAGGATCAGAAAAAATGTACGCCAAAGCACCATTATCACTCCAAGGTGCTGCCCAAGCCACTGTCGCCTTAGAGTCCCAAAAGAACTAGGGAACATTAATGGGGGCACCGTGTCGCATATGTTTCAAGAATGTAAAATGAACACCAACCAATTTATGGGGGTATCTAAACTGCATGACCTATCTTTTAACTAAAACAACTACGTCCCTCCACATCCCTTGCAATGCCAATCTTCGGATGTGACCATTGCCATCTTGGGAATGGCCCCTTGGAAGAATTCCATCGCATTGGTCTGTGCATGCACCATCGGCACAATCACCTCTCCCTCCGTGTCGACCCCTAAGGTCGCCAACATCGTCAGCGAGACAATAATTCTCCTACCCCAGAATTTAGTCTTGTTATCCTCCTAATTTTCAAAAAACTATGCAGTAGGCAGTCCCTGTTCACCTTCCATGCGCCACAACATATCTTCCCAGCCCATTCATTGAACCAATGACCACAACTCTACCTACTTTGCAAATTTCATCTACCTCAAAAGGGAGCTGCTGCCCCATAACTTCTGTGATCTTGTTCCATGGCACCTGTATTTCCTAGGCCACACTATTGCCAACGTGGGTAGGGCCAGGCCCTAGAAGACCCATGATTTCTAGTGCTTCCAAAGCACCCACAACGCAGCCAATGCTATCGAGTCCTTGTGGCAAGCGAAGGGGTTAAGATTGGCCATGTGCCAGACTGCCAAAGTGAATTGACATTCGTGTATAAAATGTTGTAGCATTTCGGTGTCACTATTATACAAAGGAGAGGTGGGCTCCACATGCACTCTTCTTTCCCTCAACGTGACATGTAGAGGGAGCACCTGATGATTGAGTAACTAGCCAAATGCCTTTATCTTCTCAAGTAGGCGGCCTTTTCAGATTTCAATCCACGCATGCTCTAATGGGTAAAGGTGTTTTACAATCTCCTTAGGCTGCTACTCTAGTAGACTCGATTGTTCCATCTTGTTGGCATGCTAGCTCAAGTTTTTTCAGAGGTGGGAATTGCCTGCACTAGCCTCCCAATAGCAGTGCTTCTAATGGAGTATTTGTCCCCATAGCATTGAATTTTTGGTTTGTCCTAGGAATTTGTAGAGAAGCCGTTGTAGATCCAGAATCACCTTATCCTTGAACTATAAAATGTCGATCCCCCAACTTATTTTGGACATGTTATGACCGCCCAGGACACCAAGTGCATCCTTTTGCCCTCCTTTCCCCCTTGACAACACAAATTCTCTAATGATTCTCTCAATTCTTTGCATCACCCCCACCAATGGCGTGGCCATGGATGCAGTGAACCTAGCTATGGCCATCAAAATAGTAGAGGCAAGAATCATCATTCCCTTGCATAACAAGAAACAACTAGTCCAATGAGTGGTTTTTGTTTGGATCCTCTCTAGCAACCCCAGCCACACCTTCTTCCGCTACCATTCAAAGATGGGCATGCCAAGATATTTTTCCTGTGTGCTTCTTAGTAGAATGCCCCAGTGATTTTTCCCCCATCTTTTGTGCCATGTGGACCAAGTAAATATTTGATTTCCCTATGTTGATTGTGAGGCCCACCTCCCTTTGCAATCTATCCAACACCTATATCAAGGCCTCGACTAGTGGCACCACTGCCTTGGTAAATATCATCATGTCATTAAAGTATTGGGCGGTCAAGTAGTGCACACTGTGTATGTTTAGCTCTTGAACCTCTTCTGCTAGGTAGTAGGATTTGAGTAGATCCATGACAATAATGAATAGGAGTAGAAAGTGGGTCCCCTTGCCATAATCCCCTCCCTATTCCATGGAATCCCTAGAGTCACCTGTCAATGTCAAAGGAGTAGCGGCTACTCCGTTACATTTGGATACATAGATTGACAAACTTGACATCAAATCCCTTCGCTAGCATGACTACTCTAAGAGCCGCCCAACTAACCGAGTCATAAGCCTTGGTGATATCTAACTTGATGCACATTCCCGAAAATTGAGCCTTCTTAAGAGAATGTAAAATCTCCTGCCATAACAAGACCTAATCTTGTAAGAAGCGGCCCTAGACAAACTCAGCCTGATGTTTCCCCATAAGCCTAGTCATTAGGGGTACAACCCCAGCAACCAGCATCTGTGAGAAGATTTGTAGGAGCATGTTGCACACCCCTATGGGCCTAAAGTGCCCTAGTGATGTTGGGTTCAGGACTCTTGGCAATAACACCACCTAGTAGTAGTTAATCTCCCTCTTCACCTATTGCCAAGTGAGCATGCTATTGAATGCATCTAATAGGTTAGCTCCAAAAATCTCCTTGAATTCCCTAAAGAATTCAATAGGCCACCCATCCGGCCCCAAAGCTTTGTTAGATGGCCTTAACTTCATGGCTTTGCGTAGCTCTTCACATGAAAATAGCCTCAATAGTTGCAAGTTATCAACCCTTGTTAGGACCCGTGGGACCTAGAGCAAGATGTGCTTTATACTACGCCACCTCCAAACATCTCCCTAGTACGCTTGTAATTCTTCTAGTCCCTACTAGTTGTTTGGCAATCCTCCCTCATCCATGCCCTCTAACAGGTTCTGTATCTTGCGCTTGGCAGCCCGATTAGCTTTTGCAGCTACAAAGAAAAACCTTGTGTGTTTATCTCCCTCTCGTAGCCACATCACCCATGATCGTTGCTTCCAATAGGCTTCTTCCTCCCAATCCAATTCCTGGAGCTCCTTAAGCAGTTTTTGTTCTTCCCGTCCAAGGTCTACCCCCTCCCCCCCTCTTGCTGCCATTGAATTTCCCATAGCTGCCCCTACACGTCCAACTTATATCCTTTGAAGTAGTTTTGTCATTGAAGGCGATGTTCTTGATATGTTATTTGAGAGATCTCAGCCCAGCTTTCAAGAAATCCCTGGGTTCTTGTGCCCCCTATATAGGCTTGCCAAGTAGCTTGTACCAAGTGTTTCAGCCAAGGTTTGTGTAGCCAAGTTTGTTTGAATCTAAAGGGCTAAGGAGCTTTGTCCACAATGGTTTGGACTCTGCAAATAATAGACCAATGGTTCAATGCCTACCTTTCCTTACCTTCCACCTAAATGTGGAATTCCATCATGAGGCTGGATCTGATCCACACCTAGTCAATCTTCAACTACACCTAGTCCATCCCTCTTCTCCTGTTACTCCACATGTATTTACATCCTGTAATTTCTCGGTTGACCATGTTGTATTCTCGAATGAATGCCATGTAGTCTACGGCCCCCATAGGGTCAAAGCAATCTCCCCCAAATTTTTACCAACAAAATATCCTTTGATTGAGATCTCCTATCATTATCCACTTGTCCGTGTTGATAACCAAGTCCACTACCCATTGGAACTCCTATATGTGAACCTCCCAGCTTTGTGCCCCATAGACATTGGTAACCCAAATATTTGCTTGAGGTATGTGTACCATCAAGCTCCAATCAGACGCGTCCACCAAACTGACCAAGTCCTTAGTCAAGACTACCAATCCTCTTGCTCTACCTCAGCTTGGCACCATTTGCACATCCAACCCTCCCACTGTAGGAACTACCGCTTTGAGGCTTGCAGCTTTGTCTCCTATAGGCATACAATATAACATCCCTCTTCCTTCACAATCCTTTTCAAGGTATTTCTTTTGTATGGGATACCCTATCCTTAGCAATTCCAGGAAAATATCTTCATGGGAACATAGATAGACATTTTTGATACACCTCCTGAAGTGTGCGCTACACTCCCAAATCAAGGTCCAACTGCGTGAACGTTTTTCGTGTGTTGGCCACATCTAGACATCCTACTTTGTTCATTGGCCAGGTGACCATGACACCTTGCACATTCGTATCCTTCACTCCCAGGATGTCCTTCATTTTTGGCTTTGTTGATCCTTAGCCCAGAGTGATCCATTCCCCCAACGGGGGTAACTCCAGTCTAGGCCCCTCTGATGCTTCTAGCCTCCTCATCAGCAAGGTACAAGGAGACACCGCACCCTCTCTATTGTCCTCCTCCAATCTCAGTATCCCAGCCTACTAGACCCCCATGGATGAGCATCTTGTCGTCTGCTCCTCAACACATGGCAGTATGTTCCCTCCCGTGGCCTGCCTACCCCTTGCTCAGGACATGCAATGGGGGATTGCCCGCTACCTGGTGCTAGCAGCCCCTTTTTCATTGTGTAGCTCTTACAACCCACCAAATTCTAGCCCTAATGTTGCTTAGGTGAGTTAACCCTATAGTCTGTAGTTTGGTGCCCTTTCCCACAAATCTTGCAGATAGGGGATTCCTCCTCTTGCGCTTTTAGCATATTCTCAAATTGCACCCAAACTTTTTCTTCTCCCATCTCGATGTCCAATATTGCCTCATTTACCTGATCCTCTAATCTCAATGACCACCACACGCAGAACTAGGCACACCCCATCCGATCCATGGATGTTGTGAAGGCATGAACTTGATGAGCTCTCAAAATAGTTCTGCTAGTGATTTCAAGAATCCCATCAACCAATATTCTAGCGGTAGGCTATGGAGCCGCACCCACATTAGTGCTTGCTCGAATAGACTCACATTGTGATGCAAGCCAGGTCACCAGGGAGCCAGGGCCAGCCCCCTGGCCCCATAGTACCATGGCCCTTCCACGATAACCCGTTCCCTATCCTCCTTCATTTGAAAATGGAAGAGTAGTCTGTCGTCTGCCAAACTCCTCAGGTTGACGTTATCCAAATCCCAAGCTACCTTAATCCACCTCTGTATTAGGTCCATCCTAGGGTGCGTTCCTTTAGAAACAAAATTTCCTTGCAAGCTCCGTTCTAGTGTTTATAGGGTCCCTTTGGATGGGTGGCCTACCTTGAGCCACATGATGGCTCCTTCCCTATAGCAGGCCTCAAAATCCTCAACCCCTTTTTCATTCACATGTGCCTGACCCTGCTGTTTAGGCCCTACCCCCTCTTCACCCATTTCTTTCGCCATGCCATTTCCTATACCCTTGACTCATCCCCCATGCCTTCCCCCATGTATACCAAGGTCATGCTCTAACCTAGCCTACCTGTTCTTGGGTGCCCCTGCTCCCACTCCTGCCTCTCCCATTCCTGCTTCTACTCTCACTCTTGCACCTGCTCCCATTCTTGCGCCAACTCTTGTCATTACTCCCTCTATCTTGTGAACTCTTAGCCCTTACATGGGTTTGAATTTTATTGCTTGAATGGAGATCTTGAAGAGGAAGTTTACATGGACATTCCACCAAGTATCAAGTTTGTAGAAAATGTCAACAAAGTATGCAAACTGAAGAAATCTCTTTATCTTAAAAAATCTCCACATGCATGGATTGATTGATTTGCAAATACTATAAAGAGACATAGCTATTCACAATGCCAAATGGATCATAGTATGTTTGTCAAGCACTCTTCCAAAGGTAGAACATCGATCATTATTATCTATGTTGATGATATTATCCTGACTAGGAATGATGAAAGAGAAATAGCCACCTTGAAGAACTTCCTTGCTAAAGAATTTGAGATAAAGGACTTGGGAAATCTCAAATATTTTCTTGGAATGGAAATAGGAAGATCAAAAATGGGAATTTCAATCTCACAACGTAAATATGTTCTAGATTTACTCAAGGAAACTAGAATGCTTGGATGTAAACCAGCTAACACTCCAATAGACAAGTCAAATTCAAATGAAAAAAATCCACTAGTGGACAAGGGGAGGTGTCAGAGGCTTGTTGGAAAACTACTTCATCTTTCTCATACCAAACTTGATATTGCTTTCTCAGTTAGTTTTGTTAGTCAATTCATGAACAACCCAACTGAAGAACACATGAACAAAGTGTTCCAAATTCTAAGGTATCTAAAAGGTGCCCCTGGTGAAGGTCTCTACTTCAAGAAGACATCAACCAGAGATATCAAAATATTTACGGATGCTGACTAGGTAGACTCCAATACTGATAGAAGATCAACATCTAGATATTGTACCTTTGTCCTTGGAAATCTTGTCACTTGGAGGAGCAAGAAACAATCTATATTAGCCTGTAGCAACACTAAGGCAAAATTTAGAGCTATGGTGCAAGGGATATGTGAAGGAATATGGCTGAAGAGACTATTGCATGAGCTCAAAATCCAAATTGCAAATTCCATCAAATTGTTCTGTGACAATCAAGTAGCTATTAGCATAGCCAAGAATCCAATACATCATGATTGAACAAAACATGCGGAGATAGACAAGCACTTCATCAAAGAAAAGATAAAAGAAGGGATGATCTCAATTGATTATGTTCCTACCACGAATCAAACAGCTAACATCCTAACCAAGGCTCTTCCCAAAACTACCTTGGGAGAACTTTGATCCAAGCTTGGTCTTCTCAACATCTAAATCCCAACTTGAGGGGGAGTGTGGAATTTTATATCAATTTTTAAGGGTTGTTTACAAATGTAATTCTTATTGGTAGTTTCCTAATTTAGTGGGATTTGTTGTCATCCCAAATCTAGCCTTTTTTAGACAAATTTCTTGATTTTATGGTTCATAATTTTATGGTGATTTGTTTTTCCCCATAATTAGGGATTTATGATTATTCCTTCTGAAAATAGTGTCCATATTCATGTATAAAAGGGGCTCATTGTAACACTCAAAAATCAAAGAATAAAAATTCAATTTCTCTACTTTTCTGAATAACTACATATAGCATATAACTCCTTTTCGTACACACTATACTTTTGTCTAGATTCATTTAATTTTTCAGAAAATAATGTAATTGGTTTACCTTCTTGAGAAAGCACACCTCCAATAGCAAACCCACTTGCATCTACTTCCACTCAGATAGTTTTGAGAAGTTTGGAATTGCCAAAACTGGAGCACTACAAATTTTCTCTTTCAATGCTTGAAAGGATTTTTCTTTCTCATTATCCCAGACATATGCTGAATTTTTCTTTAAAAAAGAGAGCATAGGCCATGCAATGGAACTAAAATTCTTAATAAATCTCCTATAGCAGCCAACCAAACCAAGAAAATATCTCACCTCTTCAACATCCTTAGGTGAAGGCCATTTCTTAATTGCCTTTATCTTACGTAGTTCCATCTTGACTTGGTTCTTGGAGACAACATGACCCAGGTAGATAATTTCTTTCTTCATGAAGTAGCATTTCTTGGCATTAATCATCAACTTTTCCTCTTGTAACTTGGAGCATATCATCCTCAAACGATGTACATCCTTTATTTGAATATAGGATTGCTATGCTACACTTGTTTTCTTTCTCCTTGCTATCTCTTATAGCAGCCATAGTCTTCTCTCCCTTCCCAACCACACTCACTGTTGTTGTAGCTTTTTTTCTTCATTCTCCTCAACTACTTTTGTCTTGTGTGTGTTTTTTTTCCTCTCATCCTCTTCCTATTTGTAGGTGGAATAAGGGATAATGGATGGTTTCTTGTAACTGACTTCTTGGAGACTGTTTGTATTCTTTTCTTTCTTTTTAAAGTTCTCTCTTTTCTTTTTTTCAACAATGGTTCATGAGTTCAATTCTCTTCATGATCACTATAAAAAAAGTCAATAAAATATGTATATTCACAGGTTGCACGTTCAATTCCTAAATCAACAATTTTTGATATTTTAGAATTCAAATTTTGCTAGATCTTAAGTTCAACTCCTCTTGATAATTACATAACATTCCAGCATAATATCTATCTCTTTATCGATCAGAATTGTCATAAGATGCAAGGAAAGAGTTTTCAAATAGATTCATGATAAGGGCAGTTCAAAATACATAATCAAATAAGATACCTTTTTCAAGTCATCAGTAATGTCAATTTTCCCATCGCCTTACAAGCCTTGAAAGGTCATCATGTGACCTTTCTACAACCATGGAGAGGGTACTTNCCTGATTCATGGGTCAGGTTCCTCCAACTTTATTCATAAGGCAAGTTTCTTAATATGAGCATTCTTTTGCATCTCAACATACCTGT
>MNCI01003349.1:221258-251447 GCA_015680685.1 Gnetum montanum | reverse complement strand
GCATTGAAACTAGAGCCTTTTGTGAGCACTTTGGAATCAAACACTCATTTTCATTACNTATCACGTACGCGATATCGCGGCCTAGTGTAAATCGTGTCTCATCAACTACCCTTATCAAATGGCCAAGTGGAGGCTACCAACAAGTTCATCATCAATCTCCTCAAGAAGATGCTAAGCAATAGCAAATGATGATGGCATGAGCAACTAGTCTATACACTTTGGGCCTACTGCACGACGCATCAAACAAAAATAGATATGATGCCTTATAGCCTCTTCTATGAATCTAAAGTAGTTTTTCCACTTGAATTATAGATTCCATCACTCCAATTAATCCTCTCAGACCTCATCAATGAAGTCAAAATAATGAGTGAGAACCATAGACTTTGACTTAATAAAGGAGGAGTGCATGCGTATGCCTAATCGCATTGAATGGTATCAAGAAAGGAAACAATAAAAGCATCATCATAACTAGCATTAGAAACCAATTAGGAAAGGAGACCTAGTCCTCAAAACCATTCGCAAACCCACAAATAAATTCTAAGCCAACTAGGAAGGGCCTTTTCTGGTCACTAAGGCCTACAACAATGGAGCATGTAAGCTTGTTGATCAAGATGAAAATAAGTTTGCCAATCCAATAAACCATTCATACTTGAATTTGTACTACATCTAGTATATAGCACTACACATCAATGAAAGAAGGTAAGCATTCACCCTCTATGACATTAAATTGGCATAGCTCATCTGCTATGACTATAAACTAGTAGTCCACCATGACATTAAACTAGTAGTCTGCCATGACTCTAAAGTGGCATAGCACATCCACTAAGATGTTAAACTAGCATAGAGTAGTCTGCTAGGATTATAAACTAGCACAACATGGTCTACCAAGAACTTAAACTAGGTCCAATAGTCTACTAGGGCCTTAGACTAGTAAATCCATGGTCTACCAAAACCTTAAATTGGATTCATGGTTAGTTGTTAATAACTTTTTCCATCCTTTTACAAGCAAGAAAGGTAGCATACTACAACTCTCCTTCTATAACAAGTGAGCAAGCATACTATAGCACTTACAATCTATGCAACCTGTATCACTAATGTGGCCATTTGCATTTTTTCATCTATAATCTATTTGCATTTATGTATTGTGTGGTTTTCTCACCTTCTTGGTGTTGTATTTTAGGACAAAGCCCAAGGCAGTCATGTAATGATGCATCTCATCATAGTAGCAACTTGCCACATTGCTCCAATATGCATGATTAGACTAGCTAAACCTCTCAAGAGTGCATATCCCTATTATCCCATTAGAGCCTACTCACATCTACTCCTATGTACCAATACCCTTTCATTCCCTACATAGAAAAGATTGCAAGTGTTCTTGATGCTCACGTGCTATGACCATGTGGCACCCTCTTCAAGTCAAGCTTCAAAGCCCAAGGTAGATGTAATGTAAGTCATCCCATGGGGAGAAAATTTTGACTAGTCAAAGCTGAGGTATATGTAACATAAGTCATCCTAGGGAGGAAACACCTATCATATAGATGCAATGCAGTTTCACCAACAACAAAGCAAAGCCTATCTAATAACATGCAACTCACTTGATGGAAACCACTTCATGGCAAGTATTTAGTAATGTGCAGAGCCCAAAGAAGGTTCATCCTACAAAAAAAAAGGAGAGCAAGCACATCATTAAGTAATCTAGCAGTAAAGTATTTTCATAGTCGACCCAACCTTGAACCTACACCTAGACTCTCTCATAAGCACTTTGACAAGAGGTCAACATTTTTAAGGGCAAGCCACTCTGGTACCATGGTTACCACTAGCCATGATTTCCTTCCACCATAACATCCTATTTGCACCTCATATCCCCTTTTATCCCTAGCACATCACCTACATCTTGTACTCCCACTTCTCACCTATCATCTAGCATACCACTATCCAGAACACTCTTGAGCATGATGAAGCGACATCTGATCACGCACTAAAGAGTGATGTTGGTGCCAAGTCTGCTATGACATTTTATTATTCTTTGTCGACATATCTTGGGCCACTCCTCCAAACTTTAACAAAGAGGGACCAATCAAACACCACCAAATCTAGGCTAAGGTGTCCGAGTTGGAAATTTTGATAAAAAGTGAAAACTATGCTCAACCCATTTACAGAGCATAGAGAGTGTATTCTCCTAGAGCATTGTTAGTTGGAGGGAAAAATCTTGATATTTTTCCTAAGTGTTGAGACTACGCTTTCCCCAAAGCACACCACTCTAGAGTGTAGATAGCATAGTCATGGAGAGCATATTCAGTGGAATGTTAGTTTTCACAAATTTTACTAAGTGTCAAGACTATACTTAACCCTAGTTGAGAGCGTAGTCAACCTCTCAAGGAGAACATAGTCAAAAGGAGATTAGCTTCACAAATTTTGGAAGCATAGTCAACCTCCTAGGGAGAGCATAGTCTAAATAAATCCATTTTCCTCTAGATTCCACTAGCAGTGAGACTATGCTCTCCCCTAGCCTAGAGTGTAGTCACCTTTTAGAAGAGTGTAGATAGTAAGAACAGTCTCCAATAGCCTCCACATTGTAGTAACAAGACTCAACACAACTCCAAAAAGCAGTCGACTCATCTTCAGCAAGTGTAGTATGCAAAATGCTTATTTTTGTATTCCCTTTTGTCCCAAAATTGTAACCATGCTCTATCCCACATGGGAGCATGAAGAATGTAGTCTTGCAAAGCATAGTCTCTAATTTTTATCTTTCAAGTACCTTGTGGCTCTCTTGGTGCACACACATGTGGTTGGTAACATAGTCACAGTCTCGCAATCCTACAAAGTCTAGCAAAGGATAACATCATTAGGCCCATCGGCATACCACATGAACAATAACTATACTAAGCATAGTCCTAGCTATCCCACCAGTCACATGGTAGCCATCCTAAATTTTCTACTAATCCTAAACCTATAAATACCTGCACCCTTAATGTTTTTAGGAGGAGAAGAAGAGAGAGGCAGATCCTTTTTTGGTTTGGCAAGTTCAACAAGTGGTTAGTGAACAAGCAAACAAGTAAAGTGGCAAATCACCAATAGAACACTACATCTAGCAGTACACCACAATAATTAACCTAACAAATGTAGATGCCTTAGCAAAACACTAGTCTTCGTGGTTGAATAGCCCAAGGACTATGACTACATTGTCCACTTACGCCTATTATACACCGTGTACCCTCTAAACCCCCTTTTGTGTTAACTATGTTCAACCCCATTTTGGGTGGTATTCTATTTCATTTTTGCCATTTCTTTGCATTTTTTTCTATTTTTACTATGTAGACATGCTTGAACTATGCTCAAGTGACAATCCTCATGTGTTGACATGGTCTACCTCACTAAAACCCTTAACTACACTCATCCCCTTGGGCACCTATCACTAAACTCGATCCCACTAACACCACAAACACTACAAACATTGCTTGCACCCTTACCACTTCCTTGTATTAGCATTGTAGCTAACCACGTTACACCCCTGTTGCATTTGGTAAGTTCCTATTTGATCAACTAGACTATTCAAGGTAACTTGTATCTACCTCTAGTAGGCCCTCACGTGGATTCGGGGTTAGGTTGTGTGCCCATGGACCTCGATGTTCCAACCACTAACATTTTTAGTCATTACACATAGAATGGAAATTTGAATAAAATTTGCACTACAAATGAATTGAAAACTTTATTAAACAAAAGTGTAAAGTTCAAATGTAGAGATGGATTCTTAAAGCATAAGAAGTTAGCTTGAATAAAACTTGAGGCCTATTGGAGTAGGTAGGTTGTGTTCTATAGTCGATCTTCATGGTTTAGGGACTTCCTAGTTCTAATTTCTTGCAAATCCTTGCAGGTCTCCATTCAAGTCTACAACTTTGACTACAAATGGTGTTACCAATCATACAAGCTCTTCCTCTACTGGTATTATGCTCAGGGTCTCTAATGCTTAGTGTAGATACCAAATGGGATTCAAGCTCTCAAGGTTGCAAAAGGCTATGGATTGCAAAAATTCAATGTTGCTAAAAAGTGTTTGGAACCTAAATATGGTGTTCAAGCTTGGTTTTTATAGATTTTAGGTTCCTGATTTCATGAGGCAAATTACTACCATGATTGCTAACAGATTGATGTTGGTTGCAAGTGTAACAACTATGATTTCTAGCAAAGTTAACCATTTCTGGTAAGTTTTGATGCACCAAGGCCATCAAAACCCATCTGCATACTAAAAATAGTAAATGAAATTTTATGACTATGCTAGCCTTCACTTCAACTACACTAGCCTTAGAGGACTACACTAACATCTTATTGAAATCTACAAAAATCATGGTGACTACGATGGCCAAATTGCATATGCTAGAAATCCATTATGGCTATGCTAGTCATGTTGCCACCACTAGAAAAATGTTATGACTATGCTAGCCATTGTTAAAAAAAATGTAAAATGCAACACCAACATTGGTCTTATAGCTACACTAGGATTTTGTGATAACTATGCTGGGTGTTGCTAGAAAAATGAAATCCCAATAACATCTACATTGGGGGTAGATGATTTCAGCGTAGTTGAGGCTCTATCTCTACAAAAACCCATGAAAATGCCAAATTTGGTGGTCCCCGAGACATTTTTAGCCTTCCCAAGCCCATATATAGATATAGTAATACTTTTTTCACTTGGAAAGTAAGGTAGTAGCAACTTATGAGGCATTTTTCAGCCCCAAAAAGTTGAAGTATGCAAGATTGTAGCTCATGGGCCACAAATCTTACATTTACAATGAATTATTGCCTCGATTTGGATGGTGAAGGTTACAAGTTGCAACATGAATTTTCTAGGTGGTGTTTCATTGGTCTCTCTTTGTTAATGTTTGGAGAATTGACCTGAGAGATATTGACAAAGAATACAAAACACCAGTGCAAGTCCATCAACAATGTTTCTTCTTCATGCTTGATCTTGTAGTGTCAAACCATGCAAAAGAGTGTTTGTGATAACAGGATAAGATTATGATGAGGTGATAATATTTGTAGGTCATGTCTAGTCATGAGGTTTAACAATGAGTTCCATAGGTTGACATCATGGATATAATAAATAAGGCTTCACACTTCATGCTTTGAAGTGTTGGTCACTCGATAATGTTTTTGAGGAACCAACACTCAACCCCAAGGTTTCATTGGTTGTTAGAATTCTTGACAATTTGCTTTTTCATTTTTTAGGATGAAACCTTCATTAGGTTTCATTATCAAGGCTAGGTTTTATTTGATTTTCCCATCAAATGAGAGGTGTTACATTTGATTGACTTGATGGTTTTCCCATTGAATGAGATGTGTTACATTCAATGGGCTTGTAGGTGTTAAACATAGGCCATCATTGTATCTTCGGGTGAGGATGGTTATAAGTAGATTACGGGATTGACTCAATGGAATGATAATAAGAGAAAAGTGGCATAAGTGCTCTTGGTATAGCAAGATAAACTCATTAACTCTTCCACATTGAGGTTGTTGACCTTTTGATATGTCAAAATGTTAAGAAAAATGAAGTACAATAATGTTTTTATGATTGCTATGTTTATAGGAGTAAAAGTAAGGGACTCAAGGACTCACAAGAAAATTCAAGATGACAAGGACTCAAGCGAGAATGGATGAATATAAAGAACTCAAGAAAATGTGTCTAGCATGTTTTAGAGTGTTTATGGCTCATTTTGATGAGCCTATGAGGTTATAGGATCTATGGGGACTTGTTTAAAGGCATCGAGAGGCCCAAGATCAAAATGAGCAGTTTTATTTTTGGCCCCCATAAAAGAGATTTCTTTCAAAAATAGTAGACATCTTGTGAGAATTGAAGACGATCCAAAAATATGTCTCTCAAAAATAGTAGATGTCTTTCCTGTAAGGAAGACATCTTTCTAGAATGAAGGCCTAATGTAGAAAGACATCTTAGTCTCAAAGAAGACATCTTTAGTGACTGTTACTTAGCCATTGCACAAGTTCCAAGATGAATTCAAAAACATAGTGGCTATAAGAAAACTTTATTCTCATTGGAAAATAAGCAAGCATTATGTACTATCAATTGTATTCATCAAGTAATCATTATAATATTTTTTGTTCCTCATTGTTCTATCTTTTGTCTATTATAAAGTGAGTTGTACCTTAAGTACAAGGATTAGCAAACTAAGTTGCATTCATTCCTTGTAATTGTTGTTCTTCCTTGGACCCTGTGGGGTTGATGTGCTTTTTGTGAGAAGGTAGCTTACTTGAGCTTATCAAGATCCTACAAGATTGAGTGGTTAGTGTTGTGGCACAATAATCCAAAGTGGTGCTCAAGATTGTAAAGGTTGTGGAAGCCTGAAAACCAAATTCTAAGCCTAATGGACCCTTGTGAGGTTGAATGGTTGGTGTAGTGTCACAACACTCCAAAGAGAGGCTTAGGGTTTGTACATGGTGTGGTATCCTTCAAACCACATTTGAGAGCAACAGAGTCTAGAGGTGTGCTTGCAAACTACCCTTTGAGTGTGAACTATCCAAGTTGGGAAACCATGTTAAATTTGGTGTTTTTGCTTTGTCTAAATGAATTTTGATTTGGGAAACTTAAAAATTCCCCTCCCTTCTAAGTTCAACAATACTTAAGTGGTATTGAAGCCTAGTACTCTTCTTTGTCATCAACTTCAAGAGTGAAAAATGGAGGGGACATCTTATACAAAGCCACCCATGTTTGATGGTTTTGGCTTCACCTATTGGAAAGCTAGGATACAAGGATTCTTTGAATCTATGGAGTTTGAAGTTTGGGAGTCCATCCTTGAAGGCTTCACACCACTTATTAATAGCACAACAAAATTCATCAAGTTGTGGAGCAAATGGACACAAGAAGAAAAAGATAAGTTCATGTCTGATTCTAAAGCAACAAATTGTTTATATTGTCTTTTGAAAAAAATTTGAATTTAATAGAGTAACTAATTGTAAAATAACCAAAGAAATTTGGATAACTTTAGAGGCTACTTATGAGGGAACTTCAATAGTTAAGCAATCTCAACACTTGGTTTTTCAATGTAAGTACGATAAGCTCAAAATGAGAGAGGGATGAGTAAATGATCTTGTTGTGTCTATTAGAGGTACTAGTAAATATTTTCTTGAAAGTGATGTCATATTTAAAATGATTAGAACTTTTTGACTAGAATTTAGACCGAAGGTCACAATCATGGAGGAGATTAGAGACTTTTCTATTTTGAAATTTCAAGAGCTTCAAAGTGCTCTTATTGCTTATGAAATGAACCTCATAAGTGAAGGGGCTATTCAAGAAAAAACCATAGCCCTAAAATCAGCCTCCAAAGGAAAGGAAATTTCTAAACAAGATATGGGCAATGAAGAGGAGATAACTCTTCTCCTAAGAAGGCAAGAAGAAGTAACAATTTCAATCAACAAGGATCCAATCAATTTAGAGGTAAGAAAAGAGGTAAGGAAAGAAATATAAATTTTTCAAATTCTAACTTTGATTCCTCTTTAATAGAATGTTGGATATATGTGGAAGAGGCCATGTGGCCTCCAAATATCCTAGTAATTGTAAGTTATAGCAGAGGAGCATAAATGATGAGGAGAATAATAAGACCAACTTCTACACAAGTTAGGATGATGAAAAGAAAAATGCGAAAGAAGTGGATGATGATGCTCAAAATTTACACCTTCTCTATATGATCCTTAGAGATGATGATGTTGGGTCCTTAGATGATGAACTAAATGAGGAAGAAAGGTTTGATTTATTATGTAATGAATTATTATCTTTTCAAAATATTTGTAATAAGTTGAATAAGCAACTTAAGACAAAGGATCTTGAGATCTCTCTATTAAATTCAATAATTTCCAATCTTACCAAAGAACTCTTAGATCTAAGGAATGAGAATGAAAAATTAACCTTATCTTATGAGCAAGCTAAAGTGAAAGTTGTAGATGTAAAACTTGTGAATGAAAGGTTGGTTAAAGGGAAAGAGTCAATTTGAATGGTTCTTGGACAAGGAAGAAGTCCACAAGATAAAAGTGTACTCGGATGTTGTTCCCAAGAAGAAGAACTTGCATAACCTCTATTCCAACAAAAGGACTCTCCAAGGATTGATGTGACATCCTAATTAGGAGTAGCTCCAATCCAACCAAAAGCATCTCAAAGGTTTGATCATTTTAATCACTTTTACTACAATAGAAAAATTAGATGTTGTTATTATAATAGGTTTGTGCATAAGCAATGGAATTGTGATTTAAAATATTCTCACATGAGCACTTGGTCATATAATAGGACTCCTTGGTCTTATCTAAATGTGCCTAGAAATGATTTTTTGTAGGGTAAAAAGGATAGGAAAACAGATCATAGGAATGTCAAGAAAGTTTGAAGAATCAAAAGGAAAGAAGATGAGAATGAGAAGACTCTCTCCAACAATTTCTTGAAAGGGAGCCAAGCCTTATAAATTAATGAAGTTTGTGTGAGATGAGAAATTTCAAATAGGGGATCTCATTCTCAAGCTTACTAGGCATCTTGAACTCCATCAACAAGCAAGGTAAGTAACAGTAAGCATAGTTATAATCATTATACCTTGACTTGATTAGAATAGATTAGGAAAAGAAATTCCAACTTAATCTTGCAAGATTATTAAACTATAATAAGTTGATTATTTATGTTATTTTTAAAGTTTTTATTGATAAATCATGTTTTGGTCTATTAACTAGAATGTATTAATTTCAAGTGGATCAAAGTATTTTTGTTGAAAATTCATTGTGTTCCATATGATTTGGCATTGTTGCTTCCCTCTGAAATTATAAAGTTAAATCACTTTTAGAAGATTTTTGATGTTTATGTATGTTTTCTTATGTTTATTTTAAATAATATTTTCAAGGTATTTTGCCATGTTTTAGGATGTTTTAGACTTATTTTGACAAGTGTAGAAGTTTCAGGGGCTATGGTGACTTGTTTGAAGTTGTCAAGAGGTTGTTGATCTCGAAACGAGAATCTTTATTTTTGGCTTTGGCAGGATAGATGTCTACTCTAACAGTTAGATGTCTCACCTACATTTGATATGTCTCATTTTGATAGAAGATGTTTCTCTCTTGAAGTAGACATCTACTCTAATATCTTTGCTCTTGGACATGATGTCTACTATTTCTATTAAGTCATCTCATATGGATTTTAATGGACATTTCAGCAAAAATATGCATTACAAAAGTTGAAGACTATAGTGGCATCCCTTAAAAAAGGAGGGGATTTCTTGTTAATTATCTAGGAGGAAATTGCCTAAAATAAACATTTAAAATATTTTCATCCTCTTTGTTAAAAGGATTCAATAATGGGAGATCTTAGTCTCCACACTTGATCTTAGAATATCAATGTAGCATGAAGATCCTAACAAGCTCAAGGAAGAATACAAATATCTCTACAATAGATGCATTATGAAAAATGAAAGAAAATCATGCATGTATGTAGGGGGAGCATGTAACTCTTCAAAAATTTTCATCCTATAGGTCATTGATGTAGGGGAAGTCTTTTAAGACTTTGATCAGAAGACAGTCAAACAACAAGATGAGCAAGAAAATGATTATTCTTTTTATGGTAAAGTATCCAAGATAAAAGTGTGCTTTGATCAAAACATCCTATTGTGATAAAGACTAACCCATGTTCTTAATTTTTGGACATCATCAAAAAGGAGGAACCTTTTGGTATGTTAAAATTTTGAGAAAAATGGAGTACAAGGATGTCTATGTGGTTGTTGTGTTTACAAGAGCAAGAGTAAAGGACTCAAGGGCTCAAGAAAATTTAGGATCACAAGGATTACAGGGAGCACAGATGAATACAAAGAATTCAAAAAAAATGTGTCTATTTTTGTTGAGGATGATTCATGGATGTTTGACATGTTTTAGAGTATTTCTAGCTCATTTTGATAAGTCTAGGAGGTTATAAGGTCTACAAGGACTTGTTTGGAGGCATCCAAAGGCTCCTAGCATCAAAATAAGTAATTTCATTTTTGGCCACTACAGAAGAGATGTCTTTCCAAAGACATCTTCTAAAAATAGTAGATGTCTTGCCAAAATTAAATAAGATCTACAAATACATCTCTCAAAAATAGTAGATGCATCTCCCCTATAAAGAAGACATCTTTCATGTAAAGAAGATGTCTTTCCAGAATAAAGGCTTGATGCAGAAAGACATCTCAATCTCGAAGAAGATGTCTTTAGTGACCATTAGTTAGCTATTGCATGAGTTCTTAGATGAATTTAAAAACATAGTGACTATAAGAAGACTTCACTCTCAATGGAAAATAAGTAAGAATTATGTACTATCAATTGTATTCATCAAGAAATCATTATAATCTTTGTTGTTCCTCATTGTTCTATCTTTTGTCTATTGTAAACTAAGTTATCAACGATCAATAAACTAAGTTTCTTTCATCCATTATAATTTTTGTTCTCCCTTTGACCCTACAAAATTGATGTGCTTCTTTCAAGAAGGCATCTTTCTTGAGCTTATTGGGATCCTACAGGATTGAGTGATTGGTGGTGTGTCACAACACTTTGAAGCGGAGCTCAAGATTGTAAAGGTTGTGGAAGCCTAGAAGCCACATTCTAAGAATGATAAGACCTTGCAGGGTTGAGTGGTTGGTCCAATGTCACAACACTTTAGAGTGAGTCTTACGAATTATGCATGGTATGGTATCCTTCAAACCACATTTAAGAGCAACAAAGTCTGGAGGTGTGCTTGCCAACTACCCTCAGAGTATGGACTACCCAAGTTGAAAAACCACGTTAAATTTAGTGTGTTTGCTTTATCTAAATGAATTTTTATTTGGAGAACANTATGGTATCCTTCAAACCACATTTAAGAGCAACAAAGTCTGGAGGTATGCTTGCGAACTACCCTTAGAGTATGGACTACCCAAGTTGGAAAACCATGTTAAATTTAGTGTGTTTTCTTTATCTAAATGAATTTTAATTTGGAGAACATATTTATCCCATCCTCTCACCAACACCCCCCACCCCCCCTATTTTAAGTTTAACAATCCTCAGAGGTCACATGATGACTTACTGCCATAATGAGTTACACCTTTGCAATGACATCTAGGCTCCCTCCTATAAGTACAACTTTAAGAAAGAAATAAAACAAAACAAAGAAAGCATGTTTTCACAATACCATGCATAGGGTTATATGAAAGAATCAATGAATTGGGCCACCAAAGGTCATAATCAATTACACCCAAAAGGGATCTACATCTTGCATTACATTTGTTACAAAGATTTTTTAGTTCATTTGTTGTGCAAAAAGAGGTAAATAAAGGAATACTAGCTCACTTTTTATTGGTTACTATGGTCATGTTTTTCAATGTTGGTACCTACCAAAAATATGAATTAGATATAATAAGCTTTTAGGTAGGAATGGTTGACCCGATTGGCCAATTCATTCCCATCCATGTTGGCTATTTAGAAAGCTCCATTTTCATACGCCTTGGTGATTAATAAAGGTCCCTCTTAGTTAGCTAAAAATAGGTCTGCATGCTCATAGATAGCTTTGAGAACCAATTCCCCCTTTTTGATCTTTCATTTGTTTAGGTTATGGTGGTGTTATTGCTTCTACTTCTCTTGGTATCTCTCGATGTGAGCAAGCATCTATACTCGTTGCTTCTTCACTAAATCCAAATCCATGGTACACAACTCCTTATTACATTCATCATTGATGAAGTTTGATAGGGCTACTCAGAGTAATGGAACCTATAATTCAAGAGGGAAAATAGCTTTAAAGTCATAAACTAGCCTATATAGGGTTATGCCAGTTGCATTTTGAGAGGTTGTTTAGGGACAAGCCACTCATACCACATGTGTCTGTTGTTATTTAACAACTTTTTAAGTAGATTTACAATGGCTTTGTTGCTAAATTTAGATTTTCCATTGTCTTAAGGGTAGTACAATGATGATAAGGAATGTTTAATACCTAGATCATGACAAAAGTTTTTCATTTCCTAGATACTAAACTGTGGTCCATTATCTATGACTATGGTCATAGGTATGCTAAATGGGGCTACTATATTATCGAGTATAAATCTACAGACTTGTTGAGACATTGTCTTCCTTATGGAAATAGCCTCAACCCACTTTGTGAAGTATTTGATTGTAGTGATTATGAAGCTATGTCCTATGGAAGACTTAGGTGTTATAGGTTCAATGATGTCCAATCTTCATCATTGAAATGACCAAGCTATCTAAGTGGTATGTAACAAGTGTCACAAGTTTTAACCTTCTACAAGTATAATCATGGTTCTAGATCCTATATGTCCTCCACATATACCCTCGTGTACTTTCTTAAGGACTATGTAGGCTTTTATTTTTCCCAAGCACACTAACAAGATGCCATTGTAAGACCATCAACATAATGTGTTATCACCTACTATGACATACTATTTTGACTATTTATGTATGAAATCCTTTTGAAAAGTAGTCAAGCCCTATGAAGCTTCACCAGGCATGAGGTAAAACTTGATATTGACATATCATTCCCTTGGAGGGGTGGTACTAATGAAGGCTACAAAGTTATCTTCAGTGTTCTATGTGATGAGAATAGCATAGTTCATAGTTAAGAAAGGTAGCTTACTAAATAGAGCAAGCATCACACTAAGAACTAAGGTTTCAATGGCATTAGGTAGCATGTTCTTGGTTCAAAATACATGTTGGATATTAATGTCTATAAATCATTGCAATAGTTTCTTACCTAGGTCATAATAATGTTGCAAATGTTCAGATTCACTTGCATGAACCTTGACTATTTTGTTAACAACAAGTTGAAATCACCTTTGATCATTAAGTATTTGATTCCTAAGTCACAAGCTACCATCATTTCCCTAAGCAATCCTTCATACTCTGCTACATTGTTGGTAGATAAAAATTTGAAACACTAAGAGAAGGGTTGGATTTCACCAGATAGGAATGTTATAATGGCAGTAGCACTAGCCCCATGGGTAGTCAAAACTCTATCGAAGTAAATGACTACCTCATAGTCCACAAGTACATAGCTAATAATGCTAACATGTTTGTTAGAAAATTTGGGGTCTATGATTGCATGATCTTCTACCGGTGAAATAGTAAGTTCTATGGCTATAGCTTAACCTTTCGTTGAGGCTTGAGAGATGTAATGTAGATCAAACTTGGTTGTTATGGATTTTCAATGAACTATATGGATAATTTCATAAATATTGATCATGATGGCTCTAAGTACATTATCTTTGCAAATGACATTAACCTAGTTTTTAAATAGGTAGTGTTGTCACTTTTTTAGTGAGAAGAATAGGGCTAGACAATACTTCTCTACTTTGGTGTATCATGTCCCATGGACAACTAATGCATTTCAGTAGTATAAAAGTAACTCCACTCTATCATCTCATTTCTGATAGAGTAGAGAGGTAAAAGACGTGTCAAAGATAGCCAAGTAGATATAAAAAGGCTTATCCTCTTATGGTGGATAAACTATCAATAGTTGCACCAACTCTTGCTTAAGGTTTTCAAAGGCTTCTTGGCACAGAGCCATCTGCTCATAGTGAATCCCTTTCTTAAGCAAGTGTTTAATGGGTTGTAATTTATCTATAAGCCTAGCAATAAGCCTATGGATAAATTGTAATTTTCCTTGTAATCCCCAAAGCTTATTAAAGTTAGTTGGTACTACTAAGTTGGATATGACATTAACCTTGTCAAGATCAACATGTATTCCCACTTCAGATACAAAAAAGCAAAGCATATTACTAGTTTTAATGCTAAACACATACTTCTTGGGGTTAAGCCTAAGATCATACTAGAGAAATCATTTAAGCAGAAGGTCAAGATGATGTGCATAGTTATTGCACACTTTGAACTTAATGGCTATATTATCTATGTATTTATTAAGTAGTCCTAGCATATAATCACTAAAGATATACAACATAGCTCTTTGGTAGGTTGCTCCTATGCTTTTGAGGCCAAAGGAAATCATGGTGTAACAAAATGTACACCAAGAAATCATGAAGGTCGTAGTAAGTTGATGTTCTGGGATGATCCTAATTTGGTTGTATCTCGAAAACCCATCCATGAAGGATAATAAGGCATGCCTAGTTGTAGTATTGATAAGTTGGTCAATACTAGGCAAAATAAAATCATCCTTGATGGTTTTCATATTTAGGTGTTGGAAACCTATGAAAATATGTATACTCTCATTTTTCCTAGGAACTACCACTATGTTGGATACCCATTCTACGTAATCAATGGCTCTAATGAAACCATCCTGATATAGTTTTGTGACCTCATCGCTAACTACTAAGGCTAAATCAAGCCTAATCTTACAAACCTTTTGCTTAACTAGCCTAATGCTAGAATCAAGTATGATGTTATGTTTCACTAGGCATGGGTCAAGTCTTACATATCTTCATATGGCCAAGAAAAGGCATTAATGTTGTCTTGGAGGAACTTGGTGATGTCTTGAGCCTACTAAAGTTCCAGTGAGGAACTTAGTTTTAGTGTTTTCCCCTCAACATTGTATGTTCTAAGAAGAATCTCAACTAGAGAGTCTCTAGTAATATCACTAGCCTCTAGGTCAAGGATTTTGGCTAGGTTTTCAAGCCACTCTACAGCTTTCTCTATTGAGACTATGTGGTCAACAAGACTCGCAAGCTCAAGATCTAGGCAGTTAAGGTTAATACATCATTCAACATCACCATGAGGTCAACTTAGATTCAATGGTATGCTGATTTGCTTCCAAGTATCCATATTCCAATCCTACATGTCAACCATTAGCACATTAAGTGGCACCTAGGTAAAATGAGAAAACAATGCCAGAATTATATAAAATATGCTAGCGACTATGCATGGATTAACCAAAACATGCTATCTCACGGTCAAACAAAGTGCAAACAAGGTCAACAAAGGCTATAAGAGGTAGATGAAGAAAAATAAGCTAAAAAAAGGTTGCATAAGGTCAAATAAAGGCCAAACAATGGAAAAACTTGGTGGAATAGGGCCAAGTGATGCTTTAATAATAATTAAGGTTGATAATGAAGAATAAGATCAAAACAAGTTGAAACATAATGAAACAAGGCTAAACCAATCAAGATAGGGAACATAAAGTAAAACATGATTGACAATGATTATAATTTGCTAGTTTTAGGCCTTAGTGGACCATAAGATTGTTAGTTTAAGGTCTTGGTGAGCCATATGATGGTTACATGGTGTCCAATGATGGTTAAGTATGGTCAAACCCCATCACCTAACACTAATCAAAGATTAAACAAGGTTTATGGAGGTCAAAAGGATTTATATTTTACCAATTTTAGGCCTTAGTAGGCCATAGTAGAGGTCTAAAGGGCTACAATATGAGTTTGGGCATATGGCAAGGTTAATTTAGGATTGTTTGGATGCAAAACTAATACCTTTTGATGTAACTATGCTAGGCTCTACTAGTGACTATGCTAGCCATCATAGTTAGACTAGGCCCTAGCATAGTTGACATTAGTAAGTTGTTTTCCAAGTTCATCATGACAAGATTTTTATTTTTGATGATTAGTATGACTAGTGCTATGCACTGGGGTTGAGAATGGATGGATTTTGACTTCATTTTCACCCTTTGAAAGTTAGAAATAGGCCAAAACTAGTGACTACACTAGGACTATGTGGCCAGTGTAATTAAGGTCATCCCCAACATAGTTGCATGTGAAGAATAGGTATATGAGGTTCCAAAATTTCCATTAGTATTCCATCAGCTTCCTAGGATAGCATAGGATCTTAGAAGAGTAGAATAGACTATTTGAAGGTTAAAATAAACTTCGGAATATGAATTTTTGATATCAACACCTCATGACTATGCTATCCAGCATTGTTGAGGGTTGGCTCAATGTAGGTAGATCAAAATCTAGGTTTTCCATGATTGAACAAGGTCAAACTATAGTTAGCTCTAGAATTCCAGGATTCTAGGCTTTCAACATCAATTTTATTAGTCATTTTAAGTGCTATTATGATGGTCAAACACCTTGGGACATGGACTATGCTAGCCAACATAGTCCCATGCCTGCTTTAGCATAGTCACATGGACTCCATTGTTTTCATGGTCAAAATAGGATGAAATTATTACTAGGCAATGTCAATAAATGTTCTAGGCATCTTAAGTCAAGTTTTTTATCATTTGTAATGTCAAGATACCAATTGTATCAATTTCCAATAATGACTACATTAGGACTACACTAGCCAATGTAGCCATGGCCCTCCCTAGCATATTTAGGTATGAAATCTAGATTCTAATAGGTTTTTTATAGTCAATCGACATGGTTCTTTGGTGTTCAAGGTTACCAATATTCTTGTCCAGGATTTTGACTCAAGATGACTAATTCTAAAGGTGGTCTAGAGATTGAAATGATCATTTTCCATTATGACTATGTTGGCTAGTGTAGTTGAGCTTGTCCTCAATGTAATTGAGGTAAATTTAATGTTTCTAGGGTTAAAACGAGGTGATTTTGCAATTTTTTAAGGATAGAAAAGGTTTTGGATTTTCAAGTTAGGATTTGGACTATTTTGGGATGACAACTCACTAATTGAATCAACCTTAGGCCATGACTACACAAGGACTACATTGGCGAGCATAGTCTAGGCTTGCTCTAGTATAGTCACAACATGGAATTTGAATTTTGGTGTGATTTTATGGTCGATTAACTAGGTTTTTGAGTTCTAGGATCACTGGTGTCAAAAACTATGGTTTTAGGCCTAAAATTATCAATTTTGATGATTTCTTTGATGTCACCATGGCCATACCCCACTAGACTACATTCGCCATCATATTCATAGTGTGGATGTGGGGTGTATGATGAATTTTGGCTACTTTTGAATAAGTTTGTAAGGTTTAGAGGTCTATGGGATCTTCCGTGGGATTTTGGGATTAACAAGATATACTAAGAAGTTGATTTGGTATGTATTTGACATATTTTAATGTTTTAGGAGGTGCCCTATGCTAAGACTATGCTAGAAACTATAGTCTAAGGCCTCCCTAACATAGTCCTAACATGTAAATGGGTTTTATTCTTCTTCTATTTCATGATTTGTTAATACAAGGTCATTAGAGATCCTGAATAAGTGCTAAGATCAAAATTTAGCAATTTAGAGGTTTTTATTTGGTTTTGGTACTTTACCTTCATCTGACTACATTGAGACTATGTTGACTAGTGTAGTTGAAAATAGAAGATAGGTTTTAGCTAGTTTTTGCTTGATTACTTGCCATTTTAGGCTTACCAGGAGCTATGAGAAGGTGTAGTGTCCAAGATATGTTGTTTTAGCTACTATTTTTGGCTTATGATTTCCATCCTCCATCCATCTACACTAGGACTATACTAGCCAATGTATTCAAAATCACCCCTAGCATAGTCACAAGTTTTTGATGGAGCTTGACTTACTTTAGATTAGTTGTTTGCTATTTCAATGTTACCAGAGGTTCTAGGGCAAAGTTGAGGTTAAAATTTATTGGTTTGAAGGCTATATTTGGTTTTGAATGGTCATTTCTTACTCAACTACACTAGGGCTATGCTAGTAAGTGTAGTTTAGGGCTCCCCCAGTGTAGTCCATGCAGGAAAATGGGGTTTGATGATGTTTGACAAGTTTCATGTAATTTTGTCATTACTAGAGATCCAAGTTAGGGTTTAGTGTATGGTATGGAAATTTTGGAGTTAATCAAGAGTTTAGTTGATGTTTGGAGGCCTTATCCCACTTGTGACTATGTTGGTTAGCATAGTTAATTTGCTGGTTAGTGTAGTTACCACAAATGGTAAATTTAGATATGGGTTTTTGCCTACCTTGTTGCCTAGTTTCCATCAATGTCAACATTTGGTTTCTAATCTTGAGGATAAGGATTCATGGCATGGATGAATATTTGGAAGGTTTTTTTAGGTATTAATTGAATTTTAAAACTCATTCTAAGTCTTATGGATGCTTGAACCCCAACATAGTCACTCTAGGAAGTTAAAAATCCAAGTGTGTTAGGATTTCCATTGGCTTACTACCTAGCCACCTAGTGGGGTCCATCTTGAATATGAGTTTTTTTCCACATAATTCCCACACATCCAACATAGTCCTTCTTACTAGTTATGATCATTTAGTTTAGTGGAGCTTGGGTGAGTATTTTGGAAAACCAAGGTTTTCCAAGGAGGTGCATAAGTTTGGGAATGATTTTTAAGAAACAAATTTTCACAAATCATTTTCTTTCCATCACTCTCAAGCTTTAGCACCTTGTATTAGAACTCTAAACCCATCCTAGCTTCTATCACTTTCATCCCTAATGCATATTAGCTTTTCTACACCAAGAGACTAGCATAGTTAGTGTAGAAGGCTTCAAAAGCTCAAAGATTTTAGCTGCCTCTGCATTGACTGCCACCATGTCAAGGAAAAAGGCTTTCACCATCAAGAATCCTACCTTGGAGGAGGCTAAAGCTAATCTTTGAGGCCTCTCCAATTTTCCATATCTAGTTATTACTAAGATCTCCACCATCATGATGCCCAAGTACACAAATTCTAACCTTTTGTGTGAAATTTTCCTTTGAAACCTAGGTGTTCTTTGTTGTAGGGCTTTGTGTGTTGGTTTCTTTTTTAATTTTGTAAAAATAATATGTTATATGTAGGCTATTTTTATGGTTTTTTGGTATTGATTAGGTTGTGGGATTAGTGTGTGTCAAATTAAAAAAATTATTTTTGTTATTTCTGGGCATTGCTATGTGTTTTGGGGCAAAAAAGCAACACCAACTTTGTATTTTTTTATGTATAAAAGGTTATGAAATATCCTTTTTTGTGGACATAGGTATTATAGTAATATTTTTAATAGTAAAATGAATTTTTGAATCACTAATTTTGACTTATGGCTAATTCTCTATGAATTTTTCCGTAAGACAATGTAGAGTGGGTTTTCAATTTTGGCCATTTTTTTGGTACTTTGGTATTTCCTATGTAAAAAATGGTTAAGAATCATTTGGTTTTAAGGTTGTGAATTTTTATATTTTTAAGTATTTTAATAGCTATGGAATCATTAAATTTAGATGTTATTTAACTTTTGGCAAATGTTTTCCTAAACTTGCGTGAAGTGGGGTTTTGATGTTAGAGTTTGGTTCATGTCACTTCATCATCATTTTCTACAAAAATGGTTGGGAGTTTTTATGTTTTTCAAATTAATATTTTATTTCATTTTTTAAGGATTCCAATAGCTATGGAATTATTGAATTTTGTTACATGGTTTATTTTTAGTGAAATTTTTGGTAAACTAGTGTCAAAGTTTTGTTTTTTGGTTGTTATGGTTTACCACTGAAGATGGTTAGTGTTGGCACTTTAGAAACTTTTTTTAGCCAACTTCCCAAGGTCCTATGGATACCCTAAGATCTTAGAGAGGTTTGGAAGTGATTATGGAAAGTTAATGTTTTTTTGTTTTTGGTATTTTTTATTGATTGTCTACTATAACTATTTTCTATAGTTTGGTGTTGCATTATAGTTTTTGATGGAATGTTATCATGGTTTTGGTTGGTCTTTTAAATTTTTTCTAAGCTTGAAACCTCAGTGTAAATATCAAATCCCATTGAATTTTGTTTCTATATCATTTCTATCCTAGAAATGTTTTTTATTTCTAATCTATCATTTTCATCTTGGTGTAAACTATTCTATACGGTTGTAGTTTTGGCCATGAAAACTACAAACCTGCCTATCTATATAGGCAGTGTTGGTGTTGCTGGTGTGTTATTATGATTTTATTTAAAGGTTTAAAAAGTTTTCTATATGTTGTATTTTTAGTTCTAAATATTCATTTTGAATTTTTAGAAAATTTCAACTAGCTTTCCTAGAGTTTTTACTATGACTAATTTCACCATTAACTAGGATGCTTAGTAAAGTTTTGCCAAGTCCAAATTGGTGTTTTAACTATTTTAGTTGGTACAAGATAGTTTTCATATTTTTTATGTTTCTACATAAACATTTATACCACTTTTATGATTATATTTTCATGAAAACTACCATTAGTTGTTATTAGGCCACTTGGTTGTACATGGTTTTTAGTTGAAACTTGGTCCTAGTTTTGGTTTTGGTTTTAAGTGTTGTAACTATGGTTTGATTGTTATTGACTTACATGAAAATTTTGATGTTAAATTTGTATTAATTTTTGTCATTTAACATATGGTTATACTTGGCTATGACTATTGATGGTTTTAACTATTTTTGTTGTTGTGTGCAGGGCCTTCCTTAAGTCCATATTAGTACTGATTGAGCTGGTGGAATTGCTATGATACATCCACATCCCAGGGCCTAACATCCCACTTGCTCACATGACTTTTGAGCATGGCTTCTTATGGTTTAGGATGGGGGAATAGGAGTTATTGGCCTTTCTACTTCTGAACTTTAGTATGATGATATGGTCACACTTATCAACCCATACAACTGTCATCATCATTGAGAACTTGTTGCCTTGGTCATCAAGCTTGATTGTCAAGTTTATAGAAGATGATCTTGAGACATGCATGGAGGATGAGGTGCTTGATAGCACTCATACAATGGGAATTCATAAGTTGTCCAAGATTTGGGACATGCCAAAGTTCAACTTGTATAATGGTAACAACACTTTGCTAGTTGGTCATTGAGCCCACATGTTGTTTCAAAATCCTCTTGGTACTGTCTATTGTATGGAAGGGTAAGCATTATTTTAAGGTTTCATTTTTTTCCTACTTTAATTATTAGTTTCACTAGGCTATTTGGTTTTAATGTTTTTCATACTTCGATTAGTGTACTTGCAAGTATAGGGTGGATGATAAGGGGTTCATCAAGAGTAACCAACTCCTATCCTTAGTCCAAATAGCATTGGAGATTTTCACCGAAAGCCCCATAGTGAGGCTTGTGGTGATGAAGCAACTAGGAGGTAACCTAGACAAGTACACCACATGTTACTCCAAAGCCTACTAATGGTGTGTAGACAATGGGATAGTGCATGGTTGATGGGCTAAATTAGATCTTGCTTGCATACCCATTGAAGGCTCCTTACAATCATCTTCTAACAAGAAAGGTAAGAGTTATTATTATTATTTTATTTTTATTTTCATGTCAACATTTTCATGGCTATATGATTGTAGGTTACGTATGCTTTAAGTGTCTAAATGATTTTATTGACTATGTTTGGCTATAAAGTTGGTTTTAATGTTGTTATACTATTATATTTTTGGTTTTACATGTCCATGCCTATGCTAATTAGCCTTTTCTTATATTGTAGATGCCAACATTTCCTCCACCATCACACTAGTATGGTGAGGTACAATCAGTGCAGTAGTGGTTGGCTAGCAGGATGCCTAGACAAATCCAAGAAAACATCACTAATGTAGGTTTTCTTGATCTATACATGGTTCCTAGCCCCACTATTCATACCCCCAAGATGGTGAACATCATTGACTCATTTAACCAAGGAGTGAAGAAGTTCATCACTGGAGTTCATGATGTGTCTGTCACCCTAGCCATCAATGACTCCACCTTTAGTGACCTCTTTAGCATTCCTCGTGAAGGTCTAAATGTTTTCAGTAAGTTGGATAAAGAGGTGGAACACCAAGAGGAGGTAGAGAAGTGGATAGGGACTCATCATGGTCATAAGGAATTGTCTCCTAACCAATTCAAGGTTGAAGAGGCTAAGGAGGCATATCCCTTATTTTGATCTCAAAGTTTTCCCAAGCTACTATCATAGGGAAAGATCATGATGGTTGACTAGGCATGGACCATGAAGAAGGTCTTCTCAGAAGGTGCTCGATTCAACTAATTTGATCACTTAGTTTCCAAGCTATGTGGTGAAATCCTCAAAATCTGTGATAACCTCACAAAAAAATTACACATGCATTATGCATTCTTTGTGGCATATTTGAGGAGGTTTTGCAATGTTCTTGATGGTGAGGAATGAAGGAAAATAGGTAATTCAAGATCCATCCCATTTCTCCATGCCATGGGTTAAGCATGTTTATCCCACTATGCAGGCTTAGAACCAGCCAGAGGATGTCATGGAATCACTATCTATTACCACTAAGGAACTTAGTGGTAGGCATTGTATTTTCCTTAATAGCATGGGGTTTGAAACCCAGGTTGAGCATGGAGATGTTGATTGGACTAAGACATTGCAAGCTAAAGCTAAAGATTCAACTAGAGCTAAACTAAAGAGGCCCATGGTTGAAGAGGAAGCACTAGTAATCGAGCAACCCTCCAAGAGGAGGTTCATGGTAAGACTTGTCCTAGCATGTGACATGGTACTGAAAACAACAAATATAGGGTGGTTATTTGTTTACTTATTATTTTTTCTTATGTTTTGTTGTTTTCAGTACCTAAGCTTTTATGGGATCCCAACCACCCTTTTATGGCATCAAGCATAAAAGGATCACAAGAAGAAATATAACATTGAGCATGAAGCTTACCTTAACTGGTCAAAGGAGAAGTCCACTAAACAATGTAAGTTAGAGTTGTTTGTGAGGGGGATTCAAATGATGGATGTCTTCAAACTATTTGAAGGCACCTTAACCTTGGTTAAATCCTCATCTCCTCATGTCTCTACTACTTATGGAGAGGTAACTACTGGGACATTTTTGTGGGAGCCATCCACATGAATGAAAATCAATGATACCAACACCCTGAGAGGCATCAATCTCAAGGAGGTGGACTTGGCCTACATGACCAAGGAACAAATCCTTCATCATTTGAAGGTTGATCTTTGGAATATTCCACCAGAAGATGTTTCTCTAGAGCCCTTCAAATTTTCTTATACTATTTTTTTAGCATATTTTAGTTTAATTTATTTTAAGTTATAGTTTAGTTTCATACTTTGTTGATTATTAGTTAACTTATGTTTTGTTCTAATATAAGTACTAGGTGACATTGGCAGTGAAGAAGGTGGAAGTGCTCCTCAACCCCCTCCAGTAGCCTCTTATCATCATCCATTGGTCACAACCTTCTATTTTTCTTTTCCTATTGATGTTGACATTATTGATGATGTATTGGATAGTGTTAGCCATTGATGTATTGAGAGACAATTTATTATTTAGACTTTCATGATTGCTATGTTGTAGACATTGGATACTTATTATTTTAAAAGTTTAATTTGCTTTACATATTTTAATGTTCAAATGTTATGTGTGTTATATGTTTATGTTTTTGTTTATGTCATAGGATATGTTATTTAACTATGTAGAAGGACCATAATGTAAACTAGGTTGTAATGGTTATAAGAGGTTTGTTAGTTTTAGGCCATGGCAAGCCATGCAATTTGCCATTGTTAGGCCATGGTGGGCCACACAAGATGTTTTTCTAGTTTTAAGTCATGGTGGGTCATGTGATTTGCCAGTTTAAAGCCATGGCAGGCCCTATGTTTTTGTTAATTTTAGACCATGGTGGGCCCCACATCCTCAAAGAAAACTTTTTAATCAATTTTTTTATGTTTTTAAAATTTTTATAAGTTTCTTCAGGTTTAAAGTTTTTATCATAGTTTTTTATGGTTTCTATTCTAAGATAAAAATGCATAAAAGAAAAATTGTAAATAAGTGTAAACCTTAGGCTACGTGCAAAGTAAAGATTAAAATAAAGTAAAAAAAAAAGTAAATAAATAGTGCATATAAGAAAAAGGTTTCAACTAGACTAAAAGGGTTATAAAAGGGGAGCCCTTCCCATGGTACAAGGATGAAAAAATCAAGGGCATACATCAATTATGCAAGTGTTTCCTAATCTTTGACAAATTAGAAAACATGTATGACCTACTTTGGACAATTTTGTATTCTCCATTTTCTTCACTTATAACTTTGAAGGGGAGCCCTTCCCATGGTACATCCATGGATCCATCGTTATTGGTCTTGGCCACTTTTTCTCTCTTAGGCTTCTTAAATTTGTGACTAACAATAGGAGTTTCTCCCTAAAATTCCACTTTCAACCCTTGTTCAATGTCAACATTTTTAACCACTAAGGAAACTGCACTATCATTGTGGATGATGATTTCACCTTCCTCATAAGGTAGATAAATTTCTTCGTATGTCGGTAAGGAAATAACTTGTAATTAAACTAACAAAGGCCTCCCCAAGATAAGGTTGAACCTTGGTATTTCCTACACCACCAAGAAATTGGCCATTGTGGGGAATTTTTCCACTACCACAAAGTCTAAACAAATAGAACCTTTTACAACCACCCAAGATCCATTGAAGGACTTAAGAGTGATTGTTGAAGTATGTTACATTTTCTCGGTTAGGCCTAGATGTTCTACAAGGGTGTAAGGTATTATGTTTGTTGCAAATACATCATCAAAGTGCACTCTATGCACCTTGTACTATCCTACCTTGATGATTATGAATAGGGGAGCCCTAGTTTTCTCACCATCTTAGCAATTGGTTTTGAATTCACTACCACAAAATAATAGCATTGTTGACATCTTTTCTTCCTTTGTTGAAGGTGGTACCATCATTACATGGATGGACTCTTCACTAGCAGGGATATCCTTGCTAATAGAAAAATGATTATCTTAACTAATGCTTTGTAGTGCACAATAGTAGTCATCACAAGGTCATATAGGTCTAAGAGAGGTATTCTTTTTCTTTAGTGACTACTTAGCCTATTTTATCACAATGAGGAAGTCTTTGTTGATGGTTGTAGGGTTCCTGTTCTTAGGATTCTTGACTTCCTTTATGCAGCTTAAGATGTGAACTTCATGCTTCAATGATTATTTGGCTTCTTTTACTTTTCACTATGGCTTGGGTTCCTACCGTGGTTAACTGGTTGAGGTAGCTTAAGCATTGGAACTCATCAGAGTAGATGAGATGCAAGTGAGCTTTTGCAAGCTCACTTTCTTCCATGCATTGGCCTATTTTCTATCATTGTTCTTAGGCTTTGAAATATGCTTCTTGAATTATTTTCTTGAGGATTTTTTATTATTATTGGTTGGTTGCGAAGAATCCATTATGTTGACCACTATAGGAGGACGCTTATCAATTCTAGTGGTAGGCTTGGTCTTGGTTTTAGTAGGAGGGGGTACCTTGATCACAAAAGGATCCTTGGGAGACATGGGTGATGGTATCCTTACAACAAAAGAAAACCTTGAACTAGTTGACGTTGAAGGATCCTTGTTGTTGTAAGGAGGTAGCCAAATCACAAATGGCTCCCATGTGTAGGTCTAGAGTTATTAATTACATTGAATGTCATGATAGTGTATGGACTATTGTACATATTTAATGGATCCTTGTAGATTTTCATGGATTTATTTTATGATTTAACTAGATTTGAGGCATCAAAGACCAATTCATCCTTGTCTATCATCTTCAACAAGTCATCCTTAAGTGCTAGGAAAAAGTTAGTTTCATGACTTGGCAATTGATGGTAGTGGCAAAAATGATCAAGTTTGAAGTATTTAGGTATGAGGGAGTCATCTCATGTCTTTGATGAGAATTTTTAGTCATTTGTTTATACTTAATTCTCCCACTTTTCAATAGTTGATTAAGGAGTTCTGATGGTTTTAATGATAACCTAGTATACTTCGATTGGTCTTTATGTTCAAGGTTAGGCCTTGAAGTGGTTGATGTGGAGGCCCTAGATGCTAAAGGTTGATTGTTGTTGGTAGGGGCCTTAGGTTGATTGGTCTTATACCCCTATGTGGATTTTATTATTGTATTTGGCCATTGTATCCATGGTTAGGTTATTTTTCCTTCCCCTCTCCTTATGTGAGTGCTAGTTTTTATATGTCACATAAGCAAGGTCATGGCTAGCCTCAGTCACATCCTATATGTTCTTTCTTTAAGAAAAAGCTTAACTAAATGACTATGGATCTAGGTAGTATAGTTTCAACTTAATGAAGTCATTAACTACCCCCTTGAAGATAGTGAGAAGGTGGGTTTCACTATCAGTTTTAGAATCTCATTAAGTAGAGCATTCCATCATTGTATGGACTTCTATATTGGCTCAAGGGATGCTTATTTGACCTTCATTAATTAGTCAAGAGCTATATTAGATTTCAAGGTGTACTTGAAATGGTTAAAAAACTATGAAATTATATCTTCCAATGAAGGTATAGATCCCTTTTGACAACACATGGTACTAGTCCAAGGCTTTTCCCATTAGGGACATATGGAATATCCACATGATGGTATATGGATAGGCTTTTAGTAATAGGAATTTGGAATGGAAGGTTATTAGGTGAGTATTCAAGTTGCCTTCACCATTGTACTTGGTGAATTATGGAATGGGGATGCTTAGTGGAAGAGTTACCAATGGGACTGTAGGATTGATTGCATCATCTTGATAGAAATTCATTATCTTCATAGTCTAGCTTATGGAAGCTTTGAGCTTCCATAACTCTTCCATCAAGTCTAGGATCGTTTCATTTGCTTGATCTAATCCTTGGAACATTTCCATGGGTTGTAGTATTTGCAAAAATCGTTGGGGGATTAATTGAGAGGCCTGTGACCTTGCGATGGGCTATGGTATAGAAGGGAGAGGCTAGGTTATGATGGTCATGGATGGGCTAAATAGGTAAAAGGATGTTTATGTTGGTAACTAAGGCACAAAGGGGGCAAATGGTGTTTGTGTCCCTTGGGTTGTTTTTGGTCCCACTATGGGGCCCACTAGTATAGAAAAGGAGTGAGTGATGATGAGAACCACTAGTGAGGGCTGTGTAGACTAAGGCTACATGGCAAAAGGCATGGATGAAAAGAGGGAGGTTTTTTGAAACATAAACTATGCTTTATTGGCTGCTATAATAGGTGCCAACCCAAACATGGTTGGGTATACAAGAGATGTTGGTTGAGATGCATATCCCATGGAAGAGATAGGTAGGGCCAAAGTGGCCATGGTAGTTTTAGGGACTAATTATTGGAATATACCCTCTATGAAGTTCTTTAGTTTGAGCTCTACCTTGAACTCATTGTGCTCTTCATGTTGGCTCTCCCAGTACAACTTTGCATCTTGCTCATCCATCTAAATTAACTGAGAAATTATACATGCATGGATATCATTCAAGGGTACTTTATCATAGGGAGAGGGTATGTATTCCTTCCCATTGTGATGGATTAACTCATACTCATGCTTGGATTTAGCCTCTACTCATGGAAGGAGTAATCTAACTTGGATCTTAGCACAAATGTAGTTATAGTGCTCTTTGCTGAGCACATCGAATTCTAAGCTTTACCCTCATAGCCTAAGCAATTGTCTATAGTTAGCTATAGTGGGGTATCTAGGATCATAGATCCTCACTCCATCTTGACCGAATGTCATGTTGGTCATGTCAATGTGCAAAATGATGGACTTACTAAAAGACATTATCAAAAATGTTGATTTTAACCTTTTACTATTTTTGGTAAAAACTTTAGTAAGTTGGGATTGCCCAATGGTATAGTTGGCTATAAATAGAAAAAACTATGATTTAAAGTGCTACTGTAAAGGTTGAGAAAATAAATGGTATAGTTGGCTATACTATGTTGAGAAAATGGTGTTGAGGTTTTCAAGTTGGTAACACCAACTATGTCAATTTTCCCAATTATAGTGTTTATGCTAGAGGATGTGTAGTAGACCACTATGTTTTCCAGCCAACTACGCTAAGGTAGGTGGAGGAAAATGGGTTTTCACTTAGGAAAACCAAAATGAAAATTTTCTACCAAAGGGTGTACATTGGTTTTAAGAAATGAAATGTGAAATTTTTTTTTTTGAAGCACTACATTGGAGTCCAAGAGATGTCTAGGTTGGCTCTACTACAGAATTTTATAGTAGATGTAGTTGAATTTTTTTGAATGATCTATGATGGACTTCAGGTGTCAAGTGCAAGTTTCATTGGGTAAAAATCATAGGTGTTGTTGTTGACTATGTTGGATTCCATAGAATCTAACAACTACTATGAAAATGTAGTGAAAACCCAAATCAACCACCACAACTACACTAGGTATATTGGATGGGGATTGGAACACCAACACTAATTTTATTGGTAAATAGTATAAAAAGGCTTTTGAAAAAAATGTCAAAGATTGTTGAAAATAGGTTTTGAATAGGTTAGAATAGCTTTTTGGGCTAAGAATTTGGGCAGAGGACCTCCTTGTAGTGCCAAAAACTGTAGTGCCTAGAAAATTCAATTGTTAGAAAACTGAAAATTCCAAGTTATGACAACCTAACCTTGAATACCAATGACCTATAAAAATAGGATCCAAGGTGTCCTAGATGGTCTTGTCGATCACCTAGGGACTTACAAAGTATAAATTGGAAAATAAATTGTAGATAATTAACACAAAATGAAACTTTGAATAAAATCTATACTACAAATGAACTAAAAGCTTTATTAAATGAAAGTTTAAAGATTAAAGAGTAAAAATGGGTGTTTAAAGCACAAGAACCTAGCTTGAATAGAACTTGAATGCTATTGGAGCCAACAGGTTATGTTCTATAGTCAATCTCCATAGTCCAGGTACTTCCTAGTTTCAATTTCTTGCAACTCCTTGAAGGTTTCCATTCAAGTCTACAACTTTGGCTACAACTAGTGTTAACAATGGTATAATCTCCTTCTCTAGTGGTATTACACCTAGGGTCTCTAATGCTCAATGTAGATACCAAATGGAATTCAAGCTCTGAAGGTTGCAAAGGGCTATGGATTGCAAAAATTTAGTCCTACTAAAAAGTGTTCAGAACATGAATAAGATGTTCAAGCTTAGGTTTTATAAGTTTTAGGTTGTTGATTTCATGCTACAAATTACTAACATGATTGCTAATAGATTGATGTTGGTTGTAGGTATAGCAGCTATGATTTCTAGTGTATTTTCCCATTTCTAATAAGTTTTCATGTACCAAGGTCATCAAAATCTATATGCATACTAAAAATAGTAAACAAAATTTTGTGACTATACTAGCCTTCACCTCAACTACACTAGCCATAGAGGACTATGCTAACGTCTTATTAAAATTTGCTAAAAGCATGGTGGCTATGCTAGAAAAACTACATCTATTGGAAATCCATGATGACTACATTGGTCATTTTTCCACCACCATAAAAGTGTTATGACTACGCTGACCATTGTTAAGAAAATGCAAAAACCAACAATACCAACATTGGTCTTGAAACTACATAGGGCTTTTGTGGTGACTATGTTAGGTGTTGTTGGAAAAAATGAGAATCCAATACCATCTACATTGGGGGCAAATGGGTTTAGTGTACTTGAAGCTGCACCTCTACAAAAACCCATGAAAATGCCAAATTTGGTAGTCCTCAAGGCATTTTTAGCCTTTCCAAGCCCATATATAAATACAAAAACACTTTTACACTTACCAAGTGAGGCAGTAGCAACTTATGAGGCATTTTTCAGCTCCAAAAAGCTAAAGTATGCAAGATTGCAACTCATGGGCTACAAATCTTACATTTATAATGAATTCTTGCCTCGATTTGGATGGTAAAGGTTACAAGTTGCAACATGTATTTTCTAGGTGGTGTTTCAAGATAGAGCTAGAGAAGGAGATTCTACTAGATTGACCAAAAGCTAGCTAGATCTAGATGTATGTTGTTAATTAAGATCCTTTATTAATTTATGATCTTGCCTATGATTCAAAGCTTTGGGAGATTGAAGCCATGTAAGAACCCTTCCTATAACACTATCAATTTTAGGTAGTGTAATTTATCATTTTTCCTCTTTTTTGATTTGGCATTTTATTTAGTACATATTTGTTGGCGACCGTTTGGGACGCGACCGCCAACGAGTGTCCTCGAACAGGATTTAGGTGCCTACTGGTCTCTGGCTACACCAAGGCCCAGATACCTCCAAATAACTTAGTAGTTAATGTGAGTATGTGTGTGTGCTGTTGCGGCGTGCGGTTGTATGAAATGTGACAATTTCGTTGTGTGTGAACTACAAATGACTTTACTTTAAAGAGATTCAGCCAACTTTGTCCAGTACTGTGAGTTATTTATAGTTTCCTATTTTGTTCAAACTACCTGGTCTATGCGGTCCCTATAAAACCTGCTTGTAACAAATAAAATTTTGCATAAACATTTGAGCACAACTCCGCAAATCTACTCCTAATTTTCCCCAGAGAGAGATATAGTTCCACAAGAAAACTAGAAATAGAGCAAGATTCAATGGAAATAGACAGAAAAGAAAAGAAAGCAGATTTGTGTGGACCTCAAATATTTAAGCAAGGTAAAATGACACGAGTAAACACTTCGCAATAAAG
>MNCI01003349.1:188090-207112 GCA_015680685.1 Gnetum montanum | reverse complement strand
CCCCCCCCCCACCCTAAAATGTTGGGATATAGGCATTATATAGCTTTTTTCTTCACTTGGTGGATGAGGCTTAGACCATTTATGAGGCATTCTTTAGCTTCAAAAGTATAAATTATGTAACATTGCACCTCATGGATTACAATCTTCACATTCTAAAATGAAATTTCAGCCTTGAATCTTATGGGGTGAGGGTTACATGGCCAAAAAAGGTTACAACATGCATTTTTGGTGGTGTTTCATTAGCCCCTCTTTGTTGGTATCTATAGGATTAGCCCGATAGGAAAAAAAATACAAAAAACTACTATAGATCCACCACTAATGTTTCCTCTTCATGCTTGATTCAACTATGTCAAATCATGCTAAAGAGTGCTTGTGATGATAGGGTAACTCATTGATGAGGAAATGGTAATGAGGGTTAACAATCTATTCCAAGTATTGACATCATGTCTATGGTGTGGTGCAAACATATTGGTCAATCAGTGAGTTCAACACTTCATATTTTGAGATGTTAGTTACTCAGAAGATATGTTTGAGGATCCAACACCTAGCTCCAAGGTTTCTATGGCAACCAAGCTCCTCCCTTTGCATGTTTAGATCCATTGATTTAGGCTTTTGGTCTTTATTAGCCTTTCCAACTTCTTGGCATTTTGCTTTTCCTATTTTTTAGGGATGAAACCTTCATTGGGTTTCTTTGCCAAGGCTAGTTTGATTTCATTTTCCTACTGAATGAGGTGTGTTACCTCAAGCAGAATTAATGGTTTTTCCATCAAACAAGATCTGTTATACTGAATGGACTTAATGGTTTTCCCATCAAACAATATGTGTTATACTCAATGGACTTAATGGTTTTTCCATCAAACAAGATGTGTTATACTAAATGGACTTAATGGTTTTTCCATCAAACAAGATGTGTTATACTCAATGGACTTAATGGTTTTCCCATTGAATGAGATGTGTTACACTCAATGAACTTGTGGGTGGAGCATGACGAAGGGATGTCATATGACCACAATGCATGGATATCAAACATTGGTCAAAATTGGCATTCAAGGTAAGGAAGGCTATAATAAGGCTACAAGGTTAAGTTTTAGAAGATGTTAATAGGGAAGGGAAATGGAACAAACACTCTTAACACAATAGTACAAACTCATTGAATCTTGCATGTCAAGGTCTCGTGATAACTTGTTACCATAATGAGTTACAGCTTCATGATGACTTTGGGATCCATCCCACAAGCACAACTCCAGGAGAATAAGAAAACCTAACAAAGAAAACATGCTATTATAATATAGTACATATGGCCACCAAAGCATCAATAAAATAGCCTACCATAGGTTACATATGCCACAAAGTTCAGTAGTTCCCGAGTTATGACAAACAGGTTATGCAGGCTTGCTTGTTGTCGACTATGATGGTTGTTGATGTTGGCTATTGGCTACATATAGTAAAGCTTTAGATAGGAATGATTAACTGGATTGGCCAACTCATTCCCATCCAATTTTTCTATCTAAAAGGCTTCATTGTCATAGGCTTTAGTAACCAAGAAAGTCCCTTTCCAATTGGCTAATAATTTGTCTGCATGCTTTTGGATGCCCTTGAGGACTAGGTCCCCTTCCTTGATCTTACATCAGTTCAGATTATGGTGGTGTTTCTACTTCTGCCTCTCTTAATATCTCTTGATATGAGTGAGCATCTGCACCTACTACTCCTCCACCAAGTCTAGATCCATGATACATATCTCCTTATTCTATTCATCATTGATGAAGTTAGACAAGGCTACTCAAAGTAATAGTACCTGCAATTCAAGAGTTAAAACAGCTTAAAACCATAAATGAGGCTATATGGAATTACACTAGTTGCCCTTTCAAATGTTGTTCTATAGGTCCAAAGTACATGGATAAGCTGCTCATGCCACTTACGTTTACTATTGTTCAACATATTCTTAAGTAAGTTTATGATGGCCTTATTGCTTGCTTCTGCTTGTCCATTAGCTTATGGGTAATATGACGATGAGAAGGAGTGCTTAATGCCTAGGTTGTGACAGAAATTTTTCATTTTTAGCTACCAAATTGTAATCCATAATCTATGACTATGGTAATAGGTATGCCAAAACATGCTACAATATTATTAAGTATAAATACACAGACTTGTTCAAACATTGTCCTTCTTAGGAGAATAGCTTCAACCAATTAGTGAAGTATTCAGTTGTGATGATGCTAAAGCTATCCCTTGTGGAACACATAGGCATTATAGGTCTGATAATATCCAACCCCCATCATTGAAATGGTCAAGTAATCTAACTAGTGTGCAACTCAGTCAATGGTACATGTATAAGATTGCTATGCCATTGGTAGGTGCCACAAGTTTTGACCTTCTACAAGCAATCACTTTTCATATAAGGCTAGTAGTAACATAGTCATCTTATCTTAGTGACCATGGCTCTAGGTCATATATGTCCCCCACATACACCCTTGATGAGCAGCGAGGTATTCCTACACTCAACCATACAAATATGACCATACACACACGATCTAGTCAAATTCCAAGGACTAAGTGCTTATGCACCTTTACGGAACAAGGACGGGTTATTCAATCATTGTCTTCCCAAGCTTACTTGTATAGCGCTATTGTATGGTTAAGTAAACTTGAGGTATATCATTTTTTATATGGTTTTTTATGTTTTATGTCCTAGTGCTACAAAGGGAGAAGTGAAATAATTAAGTGACTAATATAATATAACTAATCGTAACACTAGCATCCATTCCCATTTTCCGTACACATCTTGAACTAGTGCAACACTACTGGGATTACCAAACACTAATTGTTACTGGGTTACCAAGTGTTCCACACATGCTCGAAGTGGTCGTACTAAGTGTGCCTACTTACAAAAATTAACGAGGTAAGGGAGAGAGAATTAATTAACTAATGAAAGCATTAAATAACTATAAATAACATTAAATAAGCTATTCTAAATTTTGCAAAGTTTATCTCAAAGTTCAATATCGCTTGGAAGGCTTCAATATCGCATACCCGATATCGCGAATGTGATATCGTGGCCCCGATATCGTGGCTCATCATACCCCCATGACTGAATGAAAATTTGTCCTTGAGTTCCTTACAAAATATTAGGAAGGTATGGGATTATTGACTAAATGAGAACTGACAGCGACAGGGAATAACATTGACTCAAACTTCCTGATGAACGGATCGACAAACATATTACAACATTAGTGTTCATGACCATGATGGTGAACACTGTACATAGATGACATCCAAACCTTCATCTGACAACTTGAAGAGAAAGAGAGAGAGAAAATAAAATGATACATGTTTCTACCACTGTTAGAAATGTGCATTCCATTGTTCATCCATAGCCACATGATGAAGCGTGTTCCTTGCATAACTACTCTTGCTCTAGTCCATTCCAACCCAAGTGCTTCCTCCTATTCCAATCCATTGTTCATGTAATCGCCATATGCACACACAACACAATCATGAATTATCAAGGATAGATAAGCCATAATGTAGTTGATACCTTGCCTTGGTATAAAGCACATTGGCTGGGTTGTGGGTATGGCATATACTATGTTAGAGGTATGTAACAAACCTACCTGAGGTGTAAGGGTGAGATAGGTAATTGAATAGAAAAATTTGTGATATGGCCCCCATGACTAAGAGTGAAACCTCCAGTAGTAATAGGGTGGAAAAACTGAAGGAACAATGATGAGTGGCGAGGTACCCCTACACTCAACCATACAAATACGAGCATTACACGTGCGATCCAGTCGAACTCCGCAGACGGACTAGTTGTGGCATCTAGACAGTTAGCCTTAGGTCGCAATTTGTTGTCTTCCCACCTAGACTAGTATTAGCTTTTTCACATATCTTTTAGTCTAGAGTGAGGCCTATGATGTGTTTTCTAATCTAATGCTACTCCTAAAGGCATTGGAAGATAATATTAACTAAGCTAAGGGAGAAGGGGTGAGAAGGAATCTAGCTAGCCTAAGTGCGATGAGCATCCATTCCTTGATCATCCATTCCTTGATCATCCATACACATCTTGGACTTCATGCATGACTACCACTGGGATTACCAAGCGTAGATCCTAGGTACACTACTGGGTTACCAAGTAGTCACACTTAAATGCTCGTAATCAAGTCGTACTCATTCTGTGATTAACAGGAGTTTAAGGGTGAGAGAGATTAACTAAGAAAGAAATAAATGACAATTAAATAAATAATTAAACTAAGTGAATGCTACAATGATGAAGTAATCTCAATCTTTATTTCTAGTCATGTGCATGTCCAAGTACATCACATTTGAATAAAGGATGTCATACAATTACATTCATCACACTGCGGCCATACACTGGGAGGAAAAGGGTTGAGAGGAAAAATAGAAACTAAAATAAAAACTAACTCTAAAAACTTCTAATCTCAAACTTACTAACTCATCTTATTTATAGATAAGGAAACAGACTACGATATTGCATACACGATATCGCGGCAAGGCTACGATATCGTGTACGCAATATCATGGTGCACTAAATGGTGACTCATCATACCCCCACGACTGAGTGAAAAATCGTCCTCGAGTTACAGTGACTACATAGTGGATAGGTATGCGATTATTGGATGGTGAACATGGGTTTATGCCGTAGTGTGGAATCAAAACAAAACTAATACACAACACAAAAATTATTCTAGAGCTACAAAATTGTTGGAACTCATGTAGTTCCTGGTGGCAGTGGCTCCTCCATAGGTGCTTTCCCCTTATCTTGTGCTCTAGGTCTTGGGACTTGATGGCATTGAAATATGGCCTGAAGTTTCTCCTCTTTGGTCTAAGGGTCCTATGCCGTCCATGCTACTGTTCCGATGTTTGATAGAGTCGGCACCTCCCATGGGAAGGGTAGTTGTGAAATCGTTCAATTGGCCTTGACATATCAAGCCACAAACACCCGACGTTCCTCTTCATAGGCTCTGGCTTTATCTTTGTATTCTTGTAAGTCCGTAAGTCATCAAGCCAAATCTGTTGTGACACCTTTTTGTCCTTGGTAGCTCACTTTCACCACCTAAAGTTTAGAATTTGTGATCTCTAATTTTTCCAATAACTTCTTGCATTCTACAAATTCTACTTTCTATTTGACATAGGTGGTAGCTACCTATTGCTCAAGCTCTATTCTCGGCCACCCTACTATTAACATGGCAAGGTTGGCATACCGCAGGTTTGCCAACTCCATGTATTCTATTAAATCCTAAATCTGCAAGCCCCGATTCTTAACTTCCACTTGGTGGACAAAGGCATATGTGTCCAATATGGCCCACCAGTCAGTGTGTTGAGCACTGATAGCATTGATGTGGGCCTTGGCAATATGGATCTCCTTCTCAAGGATATATTCATACATCCCCACCTATTCTCGGAAGTGCTCCTTTAGCTTTTCATGTTGTTTAGCCTCATTTTGCCACGCGATGATTCAATAGCTAACTTTTGGCGAATAGCGCGTACCTCCTCCTTTGAGAGGGTTCGATTCTCCCTGGCTAAATAACTCATGTCTTGGTTGACCTGGATAAATTGTTCTCGCAATTGATGGAAGTGTTCCTCGAGAACATTCTTTTGCTTCTCCACAGTGGTTAACCAAAGGTTGTCAGCAACAAGCTACTTATTTTCTTCTTGTAAGGCGTTGAGTGCTTTGAGATGTGCATGAGTTTGCACCTGTGCTGCAGAGGCATCCCAAATAACCTTCTCTTTTTCTTTAGCCACCTTTTTATTCTCCATTAGTAGCTTACTTAGTTGCTTAGTTCTAAAGCTATCCAGCTGGTCTATGGGAACAAATTGCAAAGGATCTCATTGTGCTGCTTGTAGGGCCACGAGCTGCTCTTGTAATTTCTACACCTCTGCTTTAGCATGCTCAGCCCTCACTTCTATTAAAACTAGCTTTCCCTTTGTGGAAATGAGGTCTGACTGAATTTCCGTAACATCTTGAGGGATGTCAAATAGGGACTTCATTACTTGTCCTATTTGTAGCAATCGATCAAGTGCATCCTCATGTTCCGCAAGAGTCATTAAGGTTCCGGCCAAATTTTGAGCATCCCGTGCTCCTATGAGATCTACCAGTGGCACAACAGGTACATTAAACGATTCTTTGATGTCATCTACAACCACTTCTATAGCTCGCACGGCATCCTAGTATTGCATGACTACCACAGTGGCCCCTTCACCAGTTTCTAATTGCACTTGGAAAGATTTCACGTTTCCTAAGATCTTTTGTGACCAAGTACTTTCCCCTCCTCCTATATGAATAAACACTTCAACCCTAGTGTGATCCAAAGAAACCATGGGTTGTATGGCATCATCAATGACGTGGAAGAGATTTGTATCATCACGACTTCCCCAACTGATCGTCTCAGCGATGGCCCTGAGGTGGCTCATCGATGGTCTGTAGTCTTGTGGCAGCGGCAGTTGATCTTGGCCTGTACTAGGCCCTACTTCCTATTGTTGTCTAGGTCCTGTACTTAGAGGTTGGCTGGGTCTTACAAGTTGAGTTGTCGTTGGTCTAGCCTTCTGTTCTTCTTCTTCTTCTGGTCTCAGCTTCTCACCAATAATTTTCCTTGCGGTTGGTGGCTTTAATAATTTTTCATATGAATAATTTTGGGCTTTTCAGAGGACATCATTAGTGTATCCCCAAACACCAGTCCATGTTTGGGGATAGACTAATGATGTCCTCTGAAAAGCCTAGAATGCTTCTTATGCTGAATTGTTAAAGGCACCAGCTCCAAGAAATAGCACTGGCGAAGAGCTAAGACCAGAACAAGAAGAGCAAGAAGAAGAACATGTGGTTGGAACCAGTCAACCTCCAGCCACAGGTCCTAGCCAACAACAAGAAGTATGGCTCAGCATAGGCCAGGATCAGCCACCGCCGTCGCAATACTACAGACCATCAATGAGCCATCTTAGAGCCATCGTTGAGATAGTTAGTTGGGGAAGCCGTGATGACACAAGCCTCTTACGCATCATCGATGATGCTGATCAGCCTACTATTTCATTAGATCACACAAGGGATGAATTATCAATTCAAATAGGAGGAGGGAAAAGTAGATGGTCACAACAAATCTCAGGAAACACGGCATCTTTCTAGGTGTAGTTAGAGACTGCTGACGGGGCCACTATGGTGGTCATGCAACACCAGAATGTTGCGGGAGCTGCTGAAGTGGTCACTGACCACATCAAGAAATCCTTTAATGTACCTATTGTGCCACTGGTAGATCTCTTAGGAGCACGGGATGCTCAAACTCTTGCTGGAACCTTGATGACTCCTGCAGAACATGAGGATGTGCTAGATAGATTGCTTCAAATAGGGCAAGTCATGACGTCTCAGTTTGACATCCCCTAGGATGTGACAGCAATTCAATCAAACCTTATTTCCACAAAGGGGAAGCTATTCATATCCGAAGTAAGGGCCAAGCATGCTGAAGCTGAAGTGCAAAAACTACAAGAGCAACTTGTAGCCTTACAAGAAGCATAGCAGGATCCTCTGCAATTTGTTCCTGCAGACCAGCTGGAAATTTTTAGAACTAAGCAATTAACAAAGCTAACCGTAGAGAATAAGAAGGTGGTAGAAGAAAAGGAGATAGCTATTTGGGATGCTTCCGCAGCAAAGGTGCAAATGCATGCGCATCTTAAGGCACTCAAGGCATTAGAAGAAGAAAACAAGCAGTTGGTTGCAAATAACCTTCGGTTGACCTCCATAGAGAAATAAAAGAATGTTCTCAATGAACACTTTAGCTATGAGAATAATTCATTCAGATCAACAAAGATGTAAGTTGTTTAGCTAGAGAGAATCAAACCTTCTCAATGGAGGAGGTACGTGCTATTCACCAAAAGTTAGCAATTAAGATAAGTGCGTGACAGAATGAGGCTAAACAACACGAGAAGCTAAAGGAGCACTTCTGGGATTAGGTGGGAATGTACAAGAAAATCCTAGAGAAGGAGATCCATACGGCCAAGGCTCAAATCAACACTATCAATGCTCAACACACTGATTGGAGGGCCATATTGGACACTTACGCCCTTGTCCACCAAGCGAAAGTTAAAAACTAGGACCTACAAATTCAGGACTTGACAGAATACATGGAGTTGGCAAACCTCAGATATGCCAACCTTTCCATGTTAACAGCAGGGCACCTGAGGTTAGAGCTTGAGTAGAAGGTAGCTTCCAACCATCTCAAATATGAGGCATAATTTGCAGAATGCAAGAAGCTGGTTTAAAAATTGGATGTTGCAAATTCTGAACTCGAGGTGGTAAAAGAAAGCTACCAAGGACAAAAATATGTTGCAACCAACTTGGCTCGATGGCTAACAGATCTTCATGAATACAAGAATAAAGCTAGAGCTTATGAAGAGGAACGACGGGTGTTCGCAGCGTGGTACATCAAAGCCAACCAGATGTTCCCGCAACTACCCTGTCCATGGGAAGTGCCGACCCCATTAAACATCGAAACATTAGCATGGATGACACAAGACCCTCGAACTGAAGAGGAGAAGCTCCAGGCCATACTTTAATGCCATCAAGCTTCAAAGCCTGGAGCACAAGACAAAGGGAAAGCACCCATGGAGAAGCCAATGCCACTAGGAACTACATCAGTTCCACATTTTTGTAGTTGTAGTATTTTTTTGTGTTGTGTCTTCCCACACTGTGGCATTATTTCATTTCTTTTTCTAGTTAATAATCCCATACCTATCCACTTTGTAATCAATAGAGCTTGTTCTCTTTGTAACTCGAGGATGAGTTTTTATTCAGTCATGGGGGTATGATGGGGCACGATATTGCATGGGCCGCGATATCGCGTACGCAATATCGTGTCAGCCGCGATATCGCAGTCCACCGCAATATCTATAAATAAGACATGGCTCTCCCTTGTTTAACATAGATAGTTTTATATTGTAGTGAAACTCTGGCAGTTTGATCCCTCCATAGTTAGATTATTTTTCCATGTCTGCCCGCAGTGTGGTGAATGTAATTGTACGGCATCCTTTATTCGAGTGTGACATACTTGGATGTGCACATGACCGGCAATAAAGATCAAGATTACTTCATTATTGCAGCATTTACTTTGTTATTTATTTGTTTATTTAAATGTTATTTACTGCTTTCTCTCTCATCCTTATCTCCTAGTAACGCGAAATGAGTATGACTTAATTACAAGCATTTAAGTGTGACTGCTTGGTATCCCAGTGGCATACCTAGGATCTGCGCTTGGTAATCCCAATGGTAGTCATGCGCAAGGTCCAAGATGTGTACAGATAATCAAGGAATTGGTTGCTCATCACACTTAGGCTAGATTAGATTCTCTTACCCTTTCCCTCTTAGCTTAGCTTAGTTAATATTATTTTCCACTACCTTCAGGAGTAGCGTTAGAATTAGAAAGACATCATACACCTCACTCTGGACTAAACCATACATGAAAAATATAATACTAGTCCAGGTGGGAAGAAAACAAACTGCGACCTAAGGCTAACTATCTAGGTTCCACAACTAGTTCATCTATGGAGTTTGACTGGATTGCACATGAGAACACTCGTATTCGTATAGTTGAGTGTAGGGGTATCTCGCCACTCATTAGTGAGGTTGAGGGGTAACATGACTAGTAAAGTCACATGGAGAGATTGGTTGTTATATGTAGTATCCATACAAGTCAAGTTGATGGTAAGGGTACTATTGACATTGGTGGTGGCATTTCCCATGATTGTGGGTGCTGCCACTATTGATACTACTCATTTGGTTGTGGTGGAGTTCCACGTGGATAATACATTAAGGGTTGGTGGAACTGTCTTAGGTTACCTTGAGGATAAGGTAACCTTCGAGGTGTTTGCATTTTACTTAATTGTGGGTTGAGTGCATACATCCCAGACTCTTGCAAATGTGAGATTACAAGGAAACATCCCTTAGGATGGTCATATTTGGCATATCTTGCATCCACCATCATTTTCTATATCCAAATCCACAACCTCTTCAATGACGGCAACTTTACCCTTACCTTTGTTACGTGCATATTCAACTTCTCTCTTTTTCCTCCTTTCTCGATCACTACCTGGCTCTCTAGAGTTCTCCACTATTTTAAGAATGGTTTGAAATGACTCTTCTTCATCCACAGAAAATCTTCTCCCTTTTTTCAGAGGGAAGGATCTCTATTATATTCCTTTGCATTCTCTCTTTTCCGTAACTCACCTTTCTCTTTGGCAACTTGCTCCAACAATCTTTGTACTTAATGGACCCTAAGCTCAGATAGTCTTCCTTGGGCATAAGTCTCAAGGGTTCTTCGTGTTTTGTGCCTAAGCCCATCTATGAGATGGCGCAGTTGTTCCCTTTGCGAGTAATGATGGCCTGGGAAATGATGTAATAGTGCATAATATCATCCCATGGTAGCATCCAAGGATTCATGTCCTCCTTGTTTCCATCCTTGGATTTGCTTTCGCAGGTTGGACACTTAGGAGTACGTTTGATACTTATCATTGAATAGTTCTAACATGGTACTCCATCGGTGAATGGACTCCAGTTCTAAGAACTGGTACCAACTTTCCACTTCCTTAATTAGTGTCCATGAAAACAACTTGAATTTTTTCCACTTGTTTTCTATATTTTGTAAGGCACATGCATCGTGAAATGCTTATAGATGATTTTGAGTGTCAGCATTGTATCCCCCTTCAAATCTTGGGATACTGTTCATGTCTAATCTTTTGATCCTACTATCTTTTTGGTGCCTTGTTGGGATTCTAATAGCCTTAGTTATATCTAGCATACTTTGGGTAGCGAGTACGGGATCATCATGATCATACTGTCTATGGCATCTATGATGCCTATGTTATTCCCTACTCTCCCTTCTTTCATGATGAGTTTCTCTAGAATGCCCTCATCCCCTTTCTCGCCTACTTTGTCAATGATTCCCATTTCTCTTACTATTATACTTAGGGTCTTTTTCCTTGTGACTACGTCCAAATCCTGAAGGAGAGGGTGAAGGAGATGATGAAGGTGAAGAAGAAGGAGGACCATCACCATGATGGTGCCTGCTTCCTTCTCTTCGATGGTCGCAGCCTCGATCGTAGTTACAATCAAAATGTCCATCTTTGTCATGTGTTCATGTTCCTTTTTTAGATCCTTTGTGTCCATTGGTACTAGAATACAGGTTATGGATAGTTAAGTGAAGATTCTAATACACCACCCCTTGACCGAAGTCAATGGAAGGAACATCATTATGCGGGAGACTTCCTGAGGTAGGTTCACCACTCTTATTTTCACCTATGACATATGGAACATTCTGAGACAACTTCCCCTTCATAGATTCATAACATCTCTCCTATTGTAGATCCCTTTGACATTATGCCTCCATGGATCGGTACTCTCTCAACTCATGATCATGCACACCGTACTCTACCTGTAAGTGCTACATACCAATTCATGTGAGAGAACGAAGGAGCATGCCTAGGACTAAGCGATCGAGAGGTAACACTATGTTACCTTCTAAATCACACGAACGCAGTTGTTCAACTTGGTGGAGGATAAAGGTAAAGTTTGGTATATATTCATTGGGATGAATGTATATGACACAAAACTATTGGGGTACTAGTGGGTCATCATGTGTACTATGCCTCTGATTGTTCCCTGTATCGAACCTAGGCAGTGAAGCACTTTCATAAGAAGAAGGAGACATGATTGTCTATTCAGTGTGCAATATTCTTCTTTTCAATAATTGTAAGATAACCAACCCTAAGGGTTCGTTCCAACAATGAAAATATTTTCTAAGTTCTAATTAGCACACAAACAACAAAGTCCTCAGCAACAGTGCCAATGATGAGCAACAAGGTATCCCTACACTCAACCATACGAATATGAGCATACACGCATGATTTGGTCGAATTCCAAGGACTAAGTGCTTATGCGTCTTTATGGAATAAGGATGGGTTAGTCAATTGTTGTCTTCCCAAGCTTACTTGTATAGCACTATTGTATGGTTAAGTAAACTTTAGGTATTTGATTTTTATGATTTTTTATGTTTTAAGTCCTAGTGCTACAAAGGGAGAAGTGAAATAATTAAGTGACTAATCTAATTTAACTAATCAACTAGGCTTTAACTAATCTTAATACTAGCATCCATTCCCATTTGCCATACAGATCCTGAACTAGTGCAACACTACCAGGATTACCAAATGCTAATCGTTACTAGGTTACCAAGTGTTCTACGCATACTCGAAGTGGCTGTATTGAGTGTGCCTACTTACAAGAATTAACGAGGTAAGGGAGAGAGAATTAATTAACTAATGAAAGCATTAAATAACTATAAATAACATTAAATAAGCTATTCTGAATGCTGCAAAGTTTATCTCAAAGTTTGTTTTTATTTTCAGTCATAAGGTATGCTCAGGTACACAATGCTCGAATAAAGATCTGTTCACTTTATGACTCCTACTGCGAGCACTTAGAAATAATTCTATCTTTGGAAAGGAAAAAAGATAAGAGTTTGGGTAAGGGAATAAGACTAATTATCTAACTATTGCCAAACCAAGTGTGCCCGCCTCTTATTTATAGGCAACAAGATAGGCCCCGATATCGAATGTCCAATATAGCTTGGAAGGCTCTGATATCACATACCTAATATTGCAGATGCGATATCGCGACTCATCAACCCTCATGAACTTGCTCTAGAACTATGCAAGATCCAATTTTACTAAAGCATACTAATAATATGCCATCATAGGATCATTGACATAATATGTTATCATTTACTATGACATACTATCTTTATCATTTATGTACAACATCCTTTTGGGTAGCAATCAAGCTTTGTGAAGGCTCACCATGCATAAGATAAAACTTGATGTCATTGTACCACTGCTTTAGAGGAGCGGTATATACTACAACCAGAAAAGTATCCTCAATGCTCTGCATGATGTGGATGGCATAGATCATAGTCAAGATGGGCAACCTGCTAAACACATCTAGTTTTACACTAAGGGCTAGCATTGTAATGGCATCAGCTACAATGTCCTCATTTCATGATACATGTTGGATATCAATGTCTACAAATTGTTGTAGAAATTTCTTTTCTAGGTCACATTAAGGTTGTAAATGTTTGGCTTTACATGTGTAAACCTTAGTTACTTGGTTAACTACAAGTTTTAAGTCATATTTGATTATTAAGTGCTTGATTCCTAGGTCACAAGCTACCATCATTCCTCTAGTGAAACCCTCACACTCTGCTATTGTTGGTACATGGAAACTCAAATCGATAAGAGAAGGGTTGGATTTCATCAAATGATAATGTTATGATGGTAGTGGAGCTGGCCCCATGGGTATTTGAAATTCCATAAAAGTGCATGGCCACCTCATAACCCTTAGGCACTTGGCTAATGGTGTTGACATGTTCATGGGAGAACTTAGGATCAATAGTTGCATGGTCATCAACTGGTGAAACACTAATTTATATAGTTATATATTGATCGTTTGTTGATGCTTGAAAAACATAATGAAGGTCAAACTCTACTATTATGGCTTTCCATTGGGCTATATGGCTACTTTCATAGATGTTGGTCGTTATGACTCTAAGCATGTTGTCTTTTCAAATGATGTTGACCTAGCTTCTAAAGAGGTAGTGTCTCCACTTCTTTAATGAGAAAACTAGGGCTAGATAATACTTCTCCACTTCAGTGTATCAGGCCCGATGGGTAACTAATGCATGGCTTAAATAGTATACTAGCAACTCTACTCCATCATCTCATTTTGACAAAGTAGATAGGCAATAGATGTGTCAGAGATAGCAAGGTAGATGCAAAATGGTCTTTCCTCTTATGGAGAATAGATTATCAGTAGTTGTGCCAACTCTTACTTAAGGTTTTCAAATGCTTCTTAGCATTGAGTAATCCACTCATAGTGAACTCCTTTCTTAATCAAGTGTTACATAAATTTTAACTTATCCATAATTCAAGCAATAAGCCTATGAATAAATTATAATCTACCCTGTAATCCCTAAAGCTCCTTAAGGGTAGTTGGTAGTGCCAGTTTGGATATGGCTTTAACCTTATCAAGATTGACATGTATTCCTACTTTAGATACTAAAAAGCCAAGCATCTTACCAATTTTAAAACTAAAGACATACTTCTTGGGATTAAGCCTAAGTTCATACTTGAGGCATCGATTAAGTACAAGGTCTAGGTCATGTGCATGGTCATTGAGCACTTTGGACTTAACAACTATATCATCTATGTAGTTTTTGAGCAAACCTAGCATGTAATTGCCAAAGATATACATCATAGCACTTTGTTATGTTGCTCCTACGTTCTTTAAAATAAAGGACATCATATTATAACAAAAAGTATCCCAAGGGGTCGTGAAGGTCATACTGAGTTAATGTTCTAGGTTTATCCTAATCTAGTTATATCTTGAGAACCCATCCATAATGGATAATAAGGCATGCCTAGCCATAGTATCAATAAGTTGATCGATACTAGGAAATGAAAAATCATCCTTGATGGTTGCCTTATTTAGGTCTTGGAAATTGATGAAAATGCAAATATTTCCATTTTTCATAGGGACTACCACTATGTTCAACACCCATTCTACATAATCTATGGCTCTAATAAAACTAGATTGATNTTGTTGAATGGTGGGGTTTGACCATCCTTAACCATCATCTGACACTATGTGACCATGGCCTAGTAAGGCCTAAAATTGGCAAAACTATAATCTTGGTTGACCATTTTGACATTGTTTTTGATATTTTCATTATGTTTCCACTTGGTTATACCTTGTTAGATGTTTATTTAACCTTTGGTTAGTGTTCATTCCATTTTATTTGTTTGTTTCTACCTCTTATGGCCTTAGTTAGTCTTAATTGCATTTTGTTTAGCATTGAGATATCATGTATTTGTTGGCATTATTTATGCATCTTTACCTTAGTGTCACTTAATGTGCTTATGGTTAACATGTAAGATTAAAGTATGAGTTCTTGGAGAAAATTAGTTGATCTTTGAGCCTAAGTGAACCTCACGGTGATGTTGAATGATGTATCGACCTTAATTACCTATATCTTGAGCCTGAGAGTCTTGTTGGTAACATAGCCTCAATAGAAAAACATCTAGAATGGCCTGAAAACCTAGTTAAANCAAGATTATAGTTTTGCCAATTTTAGGCCTTACTAGGCCATGGTCACATAGTGTCAGATGATGGTTAAGGATGGTCAAACCCCACCATTCAACAAAAATTAAGAGCTAAACAAAGGTCAAGAGAGTTTATAATAAGGGAAATAAGGTAGATATAATGAGATTGAAGTGATCGTTAAGTTGAACAAGGTTAATAAGACATAATATAATCAAAATGGGTTGAAACACCATGAAGTAAGGCTAAATCAAGCAAATTGGAAGACATGTAATAAAAGGTGATCAATATTGCAAGCAAGGTAAGTTAAGCAGCAACAGCAGCAGCAACTGCAGCAGCAACCACGGCAGCAGCAACCACGGCAGCGGCAACCGCTGCAGCAACCACAGCGGCAGCAACCACGGCAGCGGCAACTGCTGTAGCAACCACGGCGGCAGCAACCATGGCAACGGTAACCTCGACGGATGTAGCAACCACGGTAGCGACTATGGCGACAGCGACCACTGGGACAATGCCCCCCACGACCGCGACCCCGGCGACGGATGCCATGATGGCCGCAGCAACTGGAGGAACCATCGCGGCTCATTCCTGTTCCGACAACACCTTGCGCCTTCACATCCGCCACCTCCCTACCGAAGGCGTTCGTACCATGGAACGGAGCCTCATCGACCGCTTCATCTCCTGGGGGAGCCATCCTCAGCTTGACCTGATTCGCCGTTGGGTCAAGGAGCAATGGAAAATCGAGAACGCTACTGTCTGGAGCCTCTCGGAGGATCTGCTCCTCTTTGTCCTCCCCTCCTTGCCGGCCCGCGACTCCGTTCTTCTCGACAGGCCTTGGTTCTATGGGGCCCGTGGTCTCGCTTTGACCCCCTAGCGCCCCGGTGCCCACAGAGAACCCGATCTGTTTACCCGTGCCCCAGTCTGGATCCGGGTGGCTAGCATCCCGTGGGAGTTATGGAATCTTGAGTTCTTGCAGGAGGTGGTGGGGCACTTCGGCGAGTTCATCGCCTTCAACAGGGTCACGAGGTCGCTAGAACGGATGGGCTTTGCCTGTTTCTATGTCTGGCAAACCCTGGCAGCGACCAACTTCATCCGGGAGGTCGTCTTGGAACTCCCAGGGGGAGGAATCCCTCCAAATTACCTATGAAAACATGGACACTAGGGATCATATGCTGCATGGCACGGTCCCCCGGACGAACTAGCCTGATGGCTACGGGTGCTATGGTAAGCCAGGCCATCGTAAGGCAGATTGTCGATTTCGCAGGCCCCGATCGAATAACCTGACCCGCCAACTTTTCGAGGAGGGCAACTGGGTCACCAGGGCCGTAAGGGACGCTTGCGCCCCCCACCCAACCACCCATCCCCCCCCTCCCCCCCCCCACCCCGTACCTCAACCCCACCTCAACCTCCCCCCCCCCTTCCCCCGAACGCCTTCCCGCAACCCCCCTTACTATGACCACCCATCCCTCCTGCCCCCTGCTCCCTCTCCCCCATCACCTCTCATCCCCCTTCCCCCCCCCCTTCCCGCCTCCCCGCTACACCCTCACATTCCCTCTCCCTCACTACCACCCACAGGTCCCCCTCCAAGACTCCCCACTGCTCCCAATCACCAGCCACCACTCACCAAACACACCCCCCGAACTGGAACCAGTGCTCCCCCTACTGGGAGAATGGGTCAACATCGTCCGGAGGAGCACCCGGACCCGACAACGCAAGGCGTCGCAGTCCCCAGCTGAGGAAGCCAGCTGCACCCCTATGGTCCGCGAGGGGGAGGGGCGCCTAGGCCGCCCGACCGAGTCCCAGTCCAAAAGTCGACAAGCCCAACGACACATCGACTTGGGCCAACAGCAGACCTTACGGGAGGTCTACCAGCGCCACACCTCTGGTTGCGCATGAAGATTTTTAGTTAGAATTGCAGGGGGTAGGGTACCCCCTATAAACGAAATACCCTACGCCGTATTGTCAGAGAGGAGAATTGTGATATGGTCTGCCTCCAGGAAACCAAGCTGCAGGCCGCGGAATCTGGTCACCTCCAGTGGACGGGCTGGACCACCTACCTACACCCCAGCCAGGGCCGGGCCGGAGGCCTGGCCATTCTTGCACGCCCCACCACCACTCTGGTGGATGCCTCCCCGTAGACCATCACGGTCCACGTCCCTGCCCATGGTTTTTGGCTGACCAACTTCTATGGGGCATAGGCTTGGGAATCACGGCTTCACGAGTTGAATCGGGTGGCCTTCTTGGTGCTTGATCACGGCTCCTGGGTGGTTGTTAGTGACTTCAACCAGCGTCTGTACCCTTGGGAGAAATCTGGGGGGGCCGCCCCCCCCCCCCTCTAGGCATGCTAGATTTCATGGAGTTCCTTGAGCGCTCTTCTCTTGTTAATCTGTCCATTGCGAACTGTCGTTTCACCTGGAGCAACTGACGGAAAGGGACGCACCATGTCCTCTCCCGCATTGATCGAGTTTGCGTTAGCTCTGCTCTCCTCCTCGACACCGCCGTCAACATGACCGGGCAAGAGTGGGCTTCTTCTGACCACCGCTCGCTAGTCGTGTCCATTGGCCCACCTCAACACCGAGCCCCATGCCCATTTCGGTTCGAGACCACATGGTTGACCAAACCGTGGCTTCGCCCTCTGGTGGAGGACATCTGGGCCGATTACCAGCTGGGTCGGATGGACCCTCGGAACTTCCTCAAAGATGCTCTCCTTCGGCTCAAGTGGGCCATCCGGGCCCTCCCGGTGGGGGAGAAGTTTTCGTTTCGTACTCGCCACAAGATGGTTCGGGAGTGACTCGGACACATCCAGGCGCGACAAGAGACTGGGGAGGACCTGCACTCGGAGGAGATGCTTCTTCTCCGTCAACTTCAAAGTCTAGATCACGAGGAGGAGACCTATTGGCGGCAGCGATCCAGGATTAGATGGCTCCGCGAGGGGGACCGACATACGAAATTCTTCTTCGCCATGGCTAAGACGCATGGTGAAACCCACATCCGTGGCCTCCATACTCAGGCTGTGGCGGTGGTTGAAGACCCACAGGGAATCGCCAACGAGCTCTCACATTATTGGAGGTGCATTTGGACCAAGCACCCCACCCAGCCCATCTTCGTCCATGTGGCCAAGGTGCTCACTGCTGCGGACAATCAACTTCTTCTGGCCCCCTTCTCGGTGACAGAATTGACTAACACCATCAACAACATGTCGGGCGGTAAAGCGCCTGGACCGGACGGTTGGTCACTGGAGTTCTTCAGAGCTTTCTTGGATGTTGTGGGGCCCAATCTTCTGGATGCTTTCAACGTCATGCTGGCCAGACGATAGGTACGACGTGAACTCAATTGCTCGCGCATCATCTACATCCCAAAACAATTGAATGCACACCGCCCAGAGCACTTTCGTCCCATTGGTGTGTGCAATGTTCTCATTCGTGTCTTCTCCAAACTCCTGGTCAATCGTCTGGGACCCCTCTTGCCTAAGTTGGTTGGACGCAATCAAGCAGGCTTCATTCATGGTAGGACCCTTCAGGATAAGGTTCTTCTTATGCAAGAGGTCCTTCATTCCCTCCGTACTACGGGGTTTCCTGGTCTATTTCTCAAGCTAGACATAGCTAAGGCATACGATACGCTTAGTTGGGACACCTTACATGACATCATGCATAAGAAAGGCTTTGACCCTGGTTTTATCCAATTATGTCTGCATATCCAGTCCTCCGCAGGGTTCTCCTTTGACGTGGGTGGGCGATTGTGGGCTTTTCCTCCCCTAGTCGTGGACTGAGGCAAGGCGACCCCCTGTCCCCCTTACTGTTCATCATTGCCATGGACCTCATGCAATTTTACTGCAGTACCTCGGGGGTGGAGGGCCTGGACATTGCGGGGGTGGCTT
>MNCI01003349.1:124782-185565 GCA_015680685.1 Gnetum montanum | reverse complement strand
CCCCCCCTCAAAGTGGGCCATCCCTGATGTCCCCCCCATTGTAACTGTTTACTCGTGTACCATAACTTTTAGTAATACAAACCCGAACATTCTCTCAAAAAAAAAAGGGTTCGATTTTGACAATTTTAGGCCTTATCAAGCCATGGTTTAAGGGTATAAGGTTGATAGATGATTTTGGACACCTATTGGGGCTATTTTGAGGCTTTTTAGTCTAAAAAGCAAGGTTTTTTTGTATCCACCCTAGACCCACATTAGCCAACATGGGTGGGATGACCCCCAGCATGGATGGGATGTTTAGGTACCTTCCTACATCATTTTGAGTAGAGTCAATTCCTAATGGCTGGCATGGTTAGCACAATGTACTAGGGAAGGAAATATATCAATTCTAGTATCAATTTCAACCTCTACAAACACCCATTGAGGCTTAGAAGTGCCATCCACACTAGGGCAACATTGGCTAGCTTAGCCCCAGCATGGATACCAATGAAATTGGGTTTTTTGGATTCTATAAGGTTAAAACTGGGGCTCCATGGTCTTCCCAAGGTAGCCCAAAGCCATAACAATCAGAATTGGTTAGTTTTATGGTTAAAATTGGTGAAAGAGTAGGTCTTGAGGTTACATTCACACCCCCCCCCCCCCCCCCCCCAACAACAACAAAGCCACATTGGGCAACATGGATGGAAGGGGGCTCAATTTGGATGGCCTAGATCTAGGTTGTAATAGGATCAATCTATAGCAGAGGCTAGGGTTTAGCATTTGTGAGCTTCCTAGCCAAGTTTTGAGACTATTTTAAGGAAGTTTTAAGTGTCAAATCATATTGGAGACTCTACCCATGCTAAGGCCACACTGGCTAGCATGACTTAGTGGGGTTACTCTTGCTTTTTGATTTTGGAATGGCTTTGGAGGTAGATCAACTAAGTTTTCAGGCTTCCAATGCCACAAATAGTGATTTCCAAGGTTTTTACTTAAAATTGGCTAGGTTTGAAAGTTTTTTAAGGTAAGGTATGATCATCCCTCCCTAAGGTCAAAATCCCATCAACTCAAGGCTATGAGGTTTTGGGCTTCACTGGTATAGGTTTTTAGCTTTTGGGGATGTCAATTTTCTATCAAAAGTGGTAAGGTAACTTCCCCATGCTAGAGCCACATTGCTTCTATTGTCTTAGGCCTTTCCTAGTGTGAATACCCTAAGATATGAAGTTTTGGTAGGTTTTGATAGCAAATTGACCATGAATGTGTGCCTCTAGCATTTCCAATATTGATGGCTAGGATTTAGGATAAAAATTTGGTAATTTTAAAGGTTCTGAGATGGTTCTGGAAGTCATCCCCCTTGTAGCAATGTTGGGCCATGCTCGCTAGCCTTACCCCAGTGTGGATGATCCAGGTTTACAACTTCTAACTGGTTTCCTTGAGTTTCATGACCTTTAGAAATGTTGGTAAGATTGTAGGATGAACATGGTGCAATTTGAGTTGCTTTGATTCATCTATGATATCCCATGGGCTTTCCTTAAGGTACCCATGTTGGACCCATGCTAGCTAGCATGGGTAAGGGGGCTACTCAGCATGGGAGTGGGAGTGATCATGAAATGGAACTTGATTTTGACTAGTTATGGCTGCCAAAGTCCTCAAGAAGATTAAGGAGTCAGTACATGTGAGTTTTCAGGCCAATCTTGGAAGTCTATGGTCATACCACAATCATCCACAGTAGGGCAATGCTACTAAGCATGGATGGGGTTGTTATTAGAACAACTCATATTGGGTTCATGATTTTGGCCAATTTTTATTGGATTTTATAGGGTTTCAAAGCTATCAAAGTTGTAGGGATCAATGACGAAGATTTGGAACCAAAATCAACTGATCTAAGGGCTTATTGGTTCTTTTTGTAGTCATCCCTCCCTTGAACCATGCTAGACAACATGGCCTTAGCATGGATGGGAATAGGATGCTAGAGTTTTGCTATTTTTTATATATTTTATTACATTTGATGGCTTCAAGAGGCTTTGGTATGGTCATATGGTCACTAGGATAAATTTCAAAGCTATTTTTGGTTAAAAAATAGGTGTTATGTCTTACCCCCAAGGTACCCACACTAGCCAACGTGGGTGGATGGTTCCCCAATGTGGATAAGGTTTTAGGTATGAAAATCAACTCTAGTTTTGACCATTGTTAACTACCGGAGATCATGGAGGGGTATTAAAGTTACTAGAGTGAATTTATGGTCATTTGAGACCACAAAAGGGATTTTATGGCTTATCCTTAGGGCATACACACTAGACCCATGTTGGGCAACATGGGTGGAGGGTTCAATAGCATGGGAAGGATTTCAATTATTAAAATTGACATAAGTTTTGACCACTATCAACTACTAAAGACTTTGGAGGAGTAGTAAGATTACTAGAGTGAATTTTACGGTCATTTGAGGCTAAAAAGATCTTTTATGGCTTACTCCTTGGGCATCAATGCTAGACACATGTTGGGAAGTGTGGATGGGGGGTTCACTAATGTGGAAAAGGTGTATGATGCAAAATTATACTTGTTTCTCATCAAATTTTGGTTACTAAGGGCTAGAAGGGGTGTTAGAGTCAAAATATAGCAAACAGATGGTTGACTTTTTGTATTTAAAAGTCATGCCCCACCCATCCACACTAGATCCATGTTGGGAAATGTTGATGGAGCCCTCCTTAGCATTGCTTCATTATATCTCAAGGCTTTAGGCACTTTCGACTTGGTATGATAGGGTTTTAGAGCTGCTGGGTGTGGCTTTAAGGGTTTCAAGCTATGTGCAACCACCTTTGTCTCAAATCAAGGCTTGGTAAGCACCAAAGAGTGTGTATGTATGTTATAGCCCCTTGGGAAACACTGACCCAATGTATGAGGCCTAGCTCAGCATGGTTATCCAAAGTAGCAAGTTGAATGGAGGTTTTACCCTCTACCAAGCTCTAGGATTTGTCCATGTTGACTGCAACTACCAAAAATGGAAAAGGGGGAAAGGTTGTAAGGTCATGTGATAAAGAAGGCTAGAACCCATGTTGAATCCATGCTTCCTAGCATAGGTGAGGGGGGGGGGAATAAGATTGTAACATGCTTTAATGGATTATAAGGGGTTGAAACCTCAGCATAGAGGAGGTTTCTAGGCTTAGAACACACTTTGCATGGGAGGAATCTAGTGGGGCCCACCTTGAAATTCAAATTTTTGAATCTTGATGCTAACTTCCACCATCCCATCATTGGCTAGAATTTTTTCGCTTTGCACTACTAGTGCACCATGAGTTTCAACACATGGTTTTGGAAATAGGGGCATGCAAGAAGGTGCCTAGGTTTTGATCTAGTTTTATTAGTAAATTTGCTAAAAATCAAACACAACTATCATTCCTTTCCTGTAGCACATTTCTTAGAGCTCTAGTAGAGGCCCCTTACCTCCAAAACTTATCAATCTTTAGTGTGGTTGCTTCAAACCTCCCCCCAAGATAATGTGCTACCCATATTCTTCATATTTTCAAGGTTCTTCTTAGCATTGCTTATGGAATCATGAACAAGAGAGGAGGAAGCAACAAGAACCCAATCATTGAAGATGTAGACACAGTAGCCCACTACATCTCCCACCTACCATGCCCTGTTGTGATCCAAGGTTCATCTACTGTGACCCCAAGGTAGGCTATTGTTAGCCATTTTTGTAGTGTTCTTGGTCATTTTTGTTGTTTTTCTAATCTAGGATAGGAGCATTTTTTAAAATCTAGACCATTGTGTTTGATAAAAATTAATTTTGACAAAATCCCATCCCATATTTTTCTATTTTTATATGCATTACTAAGGTTATTCAGTCATTTAGGCTTCTTTTAATAGGAATTCTATATTAGGTTTTACCAATTTTTAAGTGTTTTTTAGTATTTTTGGTAAAAAATCAAGCATACTTGTGTACCTTTTTGCAATAAAATGGCTAGAGATTGCTAAATCATAAGGTTTTTGGTTTTTAATGTTTTTTTTAGGTTCTATTGATTATGATTTCATTTAATTTGGAGTTGTAATGAATGAGTTACAAATGTTTTGGCTAGGCTATACGATTAGGGTTTGCGCCATTTTTAGTTATTTCATGAAAGTTCATGAATTTTTTTTTAAACAACGATAGGTGTCTTGCATTTGTTTTCAAATATGGATTCATAGCTTTCAATTTAATCTTTCAAAAGGTGGTTGAATCACTTTTCTTGGAGCTAAAATGAATTTTTGGTGAATTTGCTACCAAACTTGCACAAAAGGGGCTTTTGATGACAACTACGTTTATGTTAATTTCATCACATTTTTCTGTAAAAATGATTATAAATTTTTTGTCTTTTCTGATTATTACTATAAATTTCATGATTTTGGGACTCTAATTGTGGTGAAATCACTAAAATCAAAGTTGAACTGAATTTTTAATGAATTTTTTAATAAGGCTAGGTGAATTAGGGATTGTTTTGGTTGTAGCAATTTACCCCTTGCAGATGAGCAACATTGGCATATTGTATGATTTTTATTTTTTAGTGTTCCATACCATTGGAGATGCCTAGATATGTTATAAAGGGATTAGGATAGATTTCATATGTTTAAATTTTTTTTGATAATTTTATGATTGATTTCTCAAGGTTGTGTCTTCTAGGTTTTAAGTGCTATTTTGTAAATGTTATTTTAATGTGTTCTAAGTTTTGTTGACATGCTGAACATTGTAATGTTTTGGATCTAATTTTTAAAGGTTTTAAAGGCTATGATAACATTGCTTTTTGAATTTATAAAGGAATTTTGGCTAACAAACTAGAGTGTTTACGAGGCTTAGTTTCACCCCTAGCTAGGATACTTAGCAAAATTTTCCAAGAAATTCTAAGTGTTGCCTAGTTGTTGTACTACTTGGTTGTAATAGTTTTGTTCTAAGTGTTGTGAATATAGTTTTAACAATTTGTGTTTGTTTTTATGAAGGGCTATCCTCAATCCCATCTTGATGGTAGTGGAGCTAGTGGGGATTCTTTGTTGCATTAAGCATCCCAAGCCCAACACTCCTCTCACTAACTTGGTGCTAGAGCAAGGTTCTCTATGGTTCCAGCTAGGGATAAGGGAATTCCTTTCCTACATCATGAAAAATTTTAGTATGATGATGTGATCACACTTATCCAAGTATACAGCCCCTATCATAGCAGAGACCCTACTACCTCAATCCACCTACATGATTGCTAAATTTATAATTGATGATCCAAAGACATGCACAAAGGGGAAGGTATTGGACAACCATGATACCATAGGGATCAACCATCTATTGCAAATCTAGATCCTATCAAAGTATTCTTAGTGCAATGCTAAGAATACTCTGATGGTGGCACACCAAGTCCATACATTGTTCTAGAATCCTCCTAGTACTGTGTACCATTTGGCAAGGCAAGCATGGCTATTCTAGACTTGTTATGTTTTGGTCCTATTTTCTTTACTTGTTCTTCTCTAACTTATCGATTTTATTGATACCTTGCAAGTACTAGATCAATGATCAAGGTTTGATTAAGAATGATCAAACCTTGGTGGTGGCCCAATATGTGATAAGTGTATTTACCCAAGGCCCAATAATAATAACAATAGTGGTTGACCAATTAAAGAATGACTTTGATAAATACACTACCATCTTTGCTTTACCCTTCAAGAGGTGTCTAACAAATGAGATAGCTCACATTTAGTGGATGATACCAAAACACCTCCTAGAGAAGAGCATCGTAGTTGGGAACTCCATATGAAGTTCATCGTACAAAAAGAAGAAAGGTATGAAAGGCTATGGTTTATTGTGTTATGCTAATGTTTTTATGGCTACAATGATTTTAGGCTATTTGGGTATTCAATTTTTTAATTATTTTAATTTTTTATTTTTGTCATACTTAGGTTGCCTATGATGTGTTAATGCCTAGGCTAACTAGTGATTGTTGTTACCTTGTAGGACCTTCCACCTCTTCTAACATCACCTTATTAGTTTTAGAATACCCTAAGGTTATCTTCATCCTAAAATTTAGTGAGATGGGACCAACATAAAGTTGGTTGAGGAAGCAGGCACCTAGAAACATCCAAGCAAAAATTGCTTGTGCAAGCTTACTTGATGTTTTCATCGCACCTATCCCTTCCATCCCTAGAGCAGAGACATTGAACATCATTAACACCTTTAATGGAGAAGCTAGACAATTCAACACAAAAATTTGAGGTATGCCAGTCATCATGTCTATCAGCAAGGCTACCTTTCATGATCTCTTTGGTGTTCCCTCTAGAGGGATGAAGGTTTTCACCCAACTAACAAAGGAGGAAAGCCATTGTGAGGAGGTTGAGGTGTGGTCAAGTGCTCTTCGTGGCCACAAGTTGACCTTGGATGATTTCATAGAGCTTGAAGTAAGGGAATCTTATCCCATGTTCAGAACCTATGTGTTTCCTAAGCTGTTGTCACAAAAGAAGATGATCGACATTTCACAGTGATGGACCTTTAAGAAGGTCCTAACAAAGGATAACTAGTTCAACTAAGTTACTCCTTTAACTATAAGACTTCAAGAGGAGAACCTAAAATTCCATGAGGATGTCTCTACATTATGTCACATGCATTATGCATTTTATGTGGCATACGAAGGAATGGGCAATGGATGTGCCAAGACCTAAACCAATTCTCCAAGCCTTGGATAATGCATATTTATCCAACCATGCAAGCCCGAAACCCACTAGAGGAGGTTGGGGAGTCACTATCCATTACCACCAAGGGATTTAGTGGTAGGTGGTGTGCATCCCCTAATAGCATGAGGGTGGGGCCTCACACAGTGCAAGCTAACATTGCAAGGACCTGAGAGTTGCATGTAGAGGCTGACAAGGTAGCCAAGACAAAGTTGAAATAGCTCATAGAAGAAGCAGCACCAACATTTGAGTAGCTGTGCAAAAGGAGGCTCAAGTTGAAGCTTGGCAAGACTCATCATGTAGTCATAGGTACATTGCCAACTTTGGCTATTTATTTATTCTAGGTTTTTCTATGTTTTAGTTTCTAAGGTTATAAGGTTGTAACATTGCTAAATCATTCTTACATTTTTAGTTTATTGCTCTTGTAGATAGGCAATAGGACATGGCGGCCCAATCCACGATAGTAGCAGAGGAGTAGAAATGTGCAAAGGAGGCCCTCCTATAGTAGCATGAGAAGGAAGGATTGGCCAACATGGTGTTGGATGACCTAGATCCCCTGTTCAATGAATCATTGCCAAGGAAACCCCTCATTATTATTGTAGAGGAGGAGAAGCCAGGTATACGTACCTTCTAGAACTACTCACTATATTTATGGTTTGATCTTAGGTTTTTGTTCTAACCACTCAATGATTATTATGCTTTTTATAGTTCCTAAGCCACAAGCATAATCCTCTACCCCTACATTTAACATGAAACCATGGATAGAGGTCCTAGACAAGATGGAGTCTATGCACAGAATTCCCAAGAACATCATCGACCAATTGCAACAAGTTCCTCCAGAGATCAATAAGCACTATGTTTTATTTACCCTAGTCATTTTATTTTCATTTTAGAGGCATATTTGGTTTTAATTTTTTTTCTTATGTTATTGCTATTTAAGTTGCAAGTTGTGCTTATGGTAATATTTTTTATTATACATTGTTTATAGTGCCATCAGTTTTGTTGAACCCTAGCTAGGACATGAAGATTGAATCCTTACTCAAACTCCCTTCTAAGGTTAAGAATGTACCATGAAGGCTATATGAGACTATCATTGATCTTGCAATTTCATGTGCCATGACTTCGTTGAAATTCCAAAGGTACAATGAATACCTATAAGAGCAAGTTGTGGCCTTGAAGGAGGAGAACAAGAGGCAAGCTGAGACAATTAGGAATCTTCAAGATTGTAAGGCCTTTGTGGAAGCCCAAGTGGCTAACTTAAAGAACTTACAGACCAAGGAGATCACATGGGCTTGCTATTGGAATGCCATCCATAACAAGGTGACCCTTGCCAAAGAGATAGTAAAGTAGCAGATGCAAAGGGACCTCATATCTTACAAAGCTAAGGACTGGAAGGACTATTGTGCCTAGGTCCTATAGTGGGGCCAAATACAAAAATATCACAATAGACTACACAAGGTTGATTAGGGGGCATATCTCAAGTGGCTTGAGGAGAAGACAAGTAAATGGTGAAATATGGAGCTGTTAATCAAGGGGATCCAAGCTGAGAGCATTTACAAACTCTTTGAAAGCACTCTCATAAGGGCTAAATCTCCTACTTCTCAAGTCTCTATGGTTGTAGGTGAGGTTTCTATGGCTACGGTATCATGAGAGCCACCCACTAGTGTGAATGAGACAAACATCCTCATGGACATTAATTTTAGAGATGTTGACTAGGCCGACATGACAAAAGACCAGATTCTCCATCACTTAGAGACTAGTCTTCAACATCTTCCCTTAGAATTCATCAAGCCTGATTTCCCATAGTTTTGATGTGTTTTTATTTTAGTTTCATTGTTTTGGTTTTGCTTAAGTTTGAGTTATAGGCTTGTTGTTGATTACTAAATAGTTTTATATTGTTATGTTTCAGGCACTAGGAGATGTCAACAGCCCTAGTGACAAGGGTTAGGATGACCCACCTCCTCCTTTTTTGGATGCCTCTTAGCATCCCCAACTACCCATTTTCAATTATCTTGTGTTAATGGATACAAGATGTTTTATTGTTACTGATGTTGATAACTAATGTTAGCCAAGATTCTAGTTGTAAGAATTTTATACTTGTTGTTATTGTTTATAATTAAAACATTTTAACATTTTGCCACATAGTATGATCATGGCTATTTATATTATAAATGCTCTAAATTTTAATTCTTGAATTCAATTTTGGCTATATATGGTTCTAGTGTTACCATTTTATCATGGCTTTATGGTTTCATGTTATAATTATCTATGGCTGCATTGGCTAATTTGGCTATAACTATTAAAAATGGTAATAAAGTTGTAGGCTAAAATACACATAAGTTGTAATATCATTTGCTAATTTTAGGCCATGGTGAAATATATGATATTTGTTAGTTTAAGGTCATGATGGGTCATATTGCCAATTTAAAGCCATAGGGGGGTCGTACATTCATGCCAATTTAGGACCATGATGGGCCCTTACATTCATTTGCTAGTTTTAGGCCATGGTGGGTCCATGTTGTTGCCAATTTTAGGCCATGGTAGGCCCACATTGCACAAAGGAAAACATATTTTTTTCTATTTTATGTTTTAAAATTTTTATGGGCTTCTTGATTTTGAAGTTTTATGAGGCTTTCATATTTATATCATGCTAAAAGAAATAAATAAAAGGCTTTGCCAAATAAAATGCAAATAGAAGGTAAATTTCTATGCTATATGCAAAAGAAAGTTTAACATAAAGCAAACAAAATGTCATAAACAAACAAAATGAAATCTAGGCTAATGGGCTATAAGTACATATGGTTACAAGGTTACAAGGGCATTGGATGGAAGAATCCGATGTATACATTACTTGTGCAAATGCTTTCTAATATTTGAGAGATTAAGGAACATATATAGCCTATTTTGTATAAGCTTGTACTCTCCATCCTTGGACTTTTTTTGAAAACTCCACTTTAGGCCCTTGTTCTATATCGATGTTATTAACCATGAGGGGAACTACATTATCACCATAAATGATAATTTCACATCCTTCATAAGATAGGTAAATTTCTTTGTTGATAGGTAAATATACAGCTTGTAGTTGAGTCAATCAAGGTCTTCCCAAGATGAGGTTGAATCTTAGTATTTCCTGTACCACCAAGAAATTAGTCATTATGGGGAATTTCCCCCCTTCCACAAAGTGTAAGGAGATATACCCTTTAACAGCAACCCATGATCCATTAAAGGACTTGAGGGCTGATGTTGATGCATGTTTTATCTATTCCATCAAGCTTAAAAGGTCAACTATGGTTCATGGAATGATATTCGTCGTAGCCCCATTATCTACATGCACCCGATGTAGCATGTACTATCTTAACCATATCATAATAAATAGAGGAGCCTTGTTCACTTCACCATTTTAGGATCTAGCTTTGATTTCTTTATCATGAAACACTAGCAATGTTGACTTTGTCTCCCTCAATGAAGAAGTCACCATCACTGCATGGATAGATTCTTTACTAGCAATCATGTCCTCACTAATGGGGATGGAGACCAAAATCTTAACTAGTGCTTCAAAATATGTGGAAGAAGTCATAACTAGGTCATACAAGCTCAAGGTTGTATTTTTTTATTTTAGAAACTACTTAACCTATTCCATTTCATTTAGGAAGTTTTTGTTGTTGGCCTTAGGCTTATCACCTTGGTTGTGCTTAACTTCCTCCATGTGCACCAAAATGTGCACTTCATGTTTTGGCTATTATTGTTGTGGCTTCTACTCTTTCACTCTTCCTTGGGCTTTAGGTTCCTTCCATAATTTGCTTGTTGAAGTGGCCTAGGTTGAAGAGGTCATGGGTATAGATGATATGGGAGTGGGCTTCAATGAACCTACTTCCTTCCATGCCTTAGCCTACTTGTCATACTTGTTTGGCTCTTTCTTAGACGTCTTCCTTTGCTTGGTTGAGGTCTTTTGGTTACCGTTAGTTGTTTGACAGGAAGAGGCTATGGCATTAGCCATCATGAAAGACCATTGTTCAGTTATAGGGGTGGACTTAGTGGTAATAGGTTGGGGCATCCTATTGATGAAAGACTTCTTGGAAGGCATTGGTAATGGTACCCTTACAACAAAAGGGGATCTTAAGCTAGTGGAAGCTGAAGAGCCCCTTTTGTTGCAAGGAGTACCTAAATCATGAATGGTCTCCTCACAATCTTTTGATTGTCATCAACATTAAATGTCGATATGATGTATGAGTTTTTGTTAGCATTTAATGAATCATTGTATAGATGCATTGACTGGTTCTAAGGTTAGATATGGTTAGAAGCATATAAAACCAACTCGACCCTATCTATCATCTTTTGTAGGGCATCCTTCAGCAGAAGGCAAAATTTAGTGTCATGGCCAGGCAATTGATAGTGGCAAAAGTGGTCAAGCATGAAATACTTCGGTACCTAAGGATCATCTCTAGTTGATCAAGTGGAATCCTTAGCTATTTTACATAGCCTTTCATGCCTCTGATGGGCATTTTTAGTCATCTACTTGTATTGGATCCTCCCACTCTTCAATAATTGATCTAAGAGTTTAGATGATTTCAAAGGCAACCTACTATATTTTGTTCTATTCTTCTGCTCAAAGATGTTTAGGGTTCCTTGTTTTAGTTGTTATAAAGGGCCTTTGGTTGATTGTTTCTTAGCCTCTAATTGGTTGTCTTAGTCTCTTTAGCTACCATTTCCACCACCACATTGTTCTGCTTACCCCTCTTCTTGTCACTTTGTCTGTGTTGATACTTATATGCCACATAGGCAAGATCGTGGCTAGCCTTCATAGCATTCTCTATGTTTTTTATCTAGGAGAAGGCTTCACTTAGTGACCTCAAGTCAAGGTAATATAGCTTTAACTTGATAAAATACTTAACCACCCCCTTGAATATAGCCAAAAGGTGCGTCTCAACTATAGGTTTTGGTATCTTATTAAGCAAATCATTCCATCATTGGATAAACTTTTGCATTGATTCAATAGGTCCTTGTTTGACCTTCATTGGCTAGTCAAGAGTTGTATTAGGCTTCAAGTTGTACTTGAAGTAGTTAACAAATTGTACGACCAAATCTTCAAGAGCTGATATAGATCCTCTCAGTAAGGCACGGTACTAGTAAAGCACTTTCCCTATAAGGAACATAGGTAATATCCTCATTATCATGTGCAACCATGCTTGTAACAGCAAGCACTCTAAGTGGAAGATTATGAGATGAGAGTTTGGGTCACCCTCACCATTATACTTTGTAAACTGAGGAATAGGCACACTAAGGGAAAGAGATAACAGTGGGACTACAAGACTAATGGAATCATCCTATTAGAATTCAATGACTTTAACAATTTGGAAAGTAGAGGTCTTGAGCCTCTTTAATAGTTTAGGATCATCTAGAAGGCTTGATCCAGGCCCTAGGATATCCCTACCAATTATGGGGTCTACACAAAGGACTACAATGTTTATTGGGAGGCTTGTGGCCTCACTATCAGTTGTGGCACTGAGGGAGACGTTGTGTCAACATGGTGGTTGGTGGGCCAAATAAAGAAAAAGATGTGTATACAGGTATCTAAGGCACAAACAAAAAAAAAGGGGTGTATGACCCCTAAATTACTTGGGATCTTGTAGTAGGCTCCATCTAGGTGATTAAAGGGTTAGTGGTACTAACCACCACTAATGATGATCATACTAACTAAGGTTTCATACCAAATGGCATGGAGAAATGGAACATTATGGGATGTGGCACCAATCATGTTTGGTGTGTAGCTATGATTGGTGTGGACCCAAACATGATCTAGTAAGAAGAGATGGAGGATTAGCACATTTGTCCCATGGAGGAAGCCAGAAGGATGGAAGTAGGTGTTGTGGCTTTGGGGTTGCTTATTGGAAAAGCCCATCTAGGACATTCTCATGTTTGGATTTCACCCCTAACTCATCCTCCTTATCCTCCTACTACTCATCCAAGCTAGCCTTGCCCTCTCCCTCATCTATCTTAATTAGTTGAGATAGGATGCATGCATAAGTTTTGGTGAGGGATATTTAATCATATGGGGAAGGAATATACTCCTTCCAATTGTGATGTATGAGCTCATACTCCCTCTTGGATTTTGCTTCCATACATGGAATAAGCATGCTAACCTATATCTTAGCACAAATGAAGTTATACTGGTCTTTATTTATGACGAAGAACTCAAGACTTCACCTCCTAAGTCTAAGGGATTGCCTACACTCTATCATGGTAGGTTCCTTAGGGTCATAGATCCTCACAGCCTATTGGCCATACCTGTTATCAGTGAAGTTGAAGGGTAGGATGGTCAACTGGCTAAATGACATGATGAAAATGCTAAAAATGGCTTAACAGAGTTGTAAATTAATGAAAGGAAATAAAAATTTCAACAACTTGAATTTTCAAAAAAACTAAAAAAAAAAGGTGAAAATGGTTGAAACATATTATAGGCTATAAATAGTAAATGGTTGTACAAGGGGATATATCCCTTTACTTAATAAGGCAAAAGGTGGGTATCAAACCCCAACCACGCTAGGTTTCCTAGTTGCATCTATGCTGGGTGTAGCAAAGGGAAAGAAGGGGGGGTAAAATGAAAATTCTTACACCTTCCTATTTAATGTTGGTGCTAGGGGTTTACTTTTGGGAAATTTTATGATTGTTACTAAAAATAGAAAGGAAACTTTGGCTTTTGGAAAATATACTTTGGCAAGTTGTTAACGTTGGCTTTACTGGAAAATTTTTACAGCAAAGGGAAATGAGGATTTGGATGGTGAAACCACCAATGCTAGCCTCACTGAAAAATTCTAGTATCAAGAGAGATGAAATTTTTGACCAAAAACCAACTCTTGCTTTTAAATTCCCAACAACTACTACAAAAACTTTGAAAACCCAACATACCTACAACCTCAACGCTAGGTTTTGGTGATAGGAAGGATGGATTTTGGTGTTGGTTTTGATAATCAAAAAAGAGTGAACCGAATTTGCAAAAAAATTATTTTAGAAATCTCAAAAATTTCAAGTTATATGAAACATTAGCACACAAGTAATAGGCTTGAATATAGAATTTAAGCTGAGGACCTCCTTCTAGTGCCAGAAAACTATTGTGACTAGAAAATTTGGTCATTGGAAAATCAAAGATCTTAATGTAGCAACCTTAACAACAAATCCCAAGGGCCTCTACAAAAAATAAGATCCAAGGTACCCTAGATGATTTGGCAAATCAACCAAGGACTTAGAAAATGTAAAGTAGGGGATGTAGAAAAATAAAAATGCAAATACAATTTTGAAAAAAATAAATGCACTAAATATGAAATAAATGAATCTAACTTGCACAAAAAAAAACTATAAACATTATTTTAAATAAAACAAATAAGGTTTAGACAATGTGTACAAGGTGTGCCCAAGAGGTAAGAAAAGGAGGGGTTTCACTTTGATGAGGATTCAGAGTCCATTGAATTGTTATGATTAGCTCCATGATCTAGAGTTTCTACAAATTCTAGTGCTATCAAACTATGCTACTCTCTACACTTGATCTACAATGTTGGTGATATAGGGAGGGATGAGATGTGTGAGGTTTTTCTAGTGCCAAGAAGAGAAACACTAGAAATCTGAAAATCTAAATATGCTCAACATTGATGCAAAGCTCACACAATCTCAAAGGGGGTAACAATAGGTCATAATTGTTACAAGGGTTTCATGCTAGGATGATCTGAGAAGCTACATATTTGCAAGATTGCAAGAGCTCTCAAATGCATAAAATATGCTTGAAAATGAAAAAGTGTGGAACCTTTACATGGTCTTAGTGCTTGGATTTTATTGGTTTTTAAGGCCATAAAGTTTGCTACAAATTTATGCCTACCTGCTGATAGATTTTTGCTACATACAAGTATGGTGGATGTTCAAATCTAGTAAGGTTACTATGTATGGTAAGTGTTATACCCCTATTGCATCAAAGCCATCTTGTTTACTAAAAATAGTAAAGTGAAATTTCACCCTCACTAGATTCTTCCATCCACACTAGGCCTTCCAACAATAATGATAGCATGCAGAATCAATGCTGGAATTGAAGCGATGTTGAAATTCTAGGCCATGTTGGAGTAATACTAGAGAAGAGGTGCAATGTTGAGGGGGTAAATGGACAACACTAGGGAGTAATAGTTATATCCCACATGCTAATTATGGTTAATGTTCCACCCCTCAACACTAGGCAAAGGTAGGTTATACTCCCACCTTCCACATCCCACCCCCCAACATCCCCCACCCTCCCCCCTGCAAACCCACCCACCTACCCCCCTTGGCCCGTGCCCGTTAGCCTCTTGTTCTTGTTCTAAGTTGATATACTCTTAACAATTCTTGAAAGGCTCATGGATAACTAACAACCATGCCTACCAACATTGGGACGATGGCATATACAAGATTGACTAACTACTGAAAGCTTAAATCTTTCTTTTTTATAGAAAAAATCACTTCAAACTTAAGGATTGAAGTTTCAAAAAATCACATTTTCTAAATGCTAATGTAAATATATATACAAATGTAATTTATCGACGAAAAGGAGAAAAACTAACATATCTCAAAGGTGTAGTAAATAGTAATTATTACCTTTTTTTATATCTTTCTACTTTGATCATTTTCTAACTACAACTCAATATAGACTTTTAGGCCTTGATTTTCAACATTAGGTAATTTCCTTGAACCTTCTCCTAGTTCTCTTGCTAGCTTTGTATTAAAGACCTTTTTTTCTATCCATTCTTCATCTTATTTTGTAGAATATTATGGAGAAATAAATCCCCCTTTTAACATCCTCATTCTAAAATGGTTTTGTTGCATAATGAAGAGGGTGCCTCTTCATAACAATGTTATCATTATTATAAAAAAAACCTGAAAGGGTCTGTTGTAATTGAGACCTGATAGGATGCATTGTAATAATGGACATGTCTCTCAAGGTAACCTTTGGGAGTTTGACCTAAGGCATTTATACTTGGGCTTAGAGGTCATGCCAGCATCGAGTGGCAGAGCCAGTAAAGGTGAGTCACAAGTGTTGGGTGAAGTAGGATAGGACTAACCATCCCTTCTAGCTAGGTTGTAGGCCTAACTGTCGTGCCAGTGCTAGATTGCCTCTAATGGGATAGATATCGAAGGAAGAAAACCCTAAGGAACACTCGTAGAACATGATCTGGATACTCTATTTCATATCAATAAAGCATTCTTTCCTTTTTTTCTTTTTTCATTTTTTGTTTTATTTCCTTTACACATAATCTTGAATGCTACATATATTTTACATTTGGTATATTATCTTGTTATGCATAATGTCTAATATAACATATATTTGATGTTTTCCATCACATCTAGGAATGGGATGTCACAAAAAAGGGCAAGCTTGTTGAGCTTTTGGTATGTTAAAACCTTAGAAATTGGACAATGTAAAAAATGTGTTTATTGGTATCTTTTAAGACTTTGAAAGATTAGAAAAAGATAACTAAAGCATTTAGATATAGTAAAATACAAGATTGGGACAAGAGAGAGTTGAGAAGATTAAGATGAAAGTTGCATCACCATATACTCAATCAAGACTCTAGGATTTGAAGGATGCATGAAGCCTACAAGCCAAACGAAGACATTTTGGTATCTACCTAGACATACCAAAAGATCAGTAGATGTCCTAAAGATGAAAGCTTAGGTTCAAGTTAGATGTACCATAAAAATAGCAAGATGTCCCAATTGCGACTGTAATGTCCCAAATGAAACATCCTAGATGAGATGTCCTAATTTCTAGTGGGATGTCCCACCTATAAGTTGCCAATTTTTAGTGCAACGTTCCAAGTGTTGGACCTAGAAAATTTAGTTGCTAGAACAAAAACTATAATATCGTAGGCACCAAAAAAAATTTAGCCTTAGATTCCAAGGGCCTCCAGAAACAGGATCCAAGGCACCCTGGACAGTCTAGCTGATCATCCAAGGACTTAAAAAAGTATAAAATGGTGATGTAAACATAAAAAAATTGAAAATGTAAACTTAAATGAAAATGGAAACATAAGTAAAAATGGAATTGTAGATCTGGAATGGATAAAAACACAAAAATTGAATCATGAAATCATATATGTATAATAATGAACTATGACTTTATTAAAAATGGAAAATAAAGTGATGGGTTCAAAAAGTATAGATTTTGTGCTAGGTGCACAAGAACTTTCTTAAAGGGGCTCAAAGTCTATTGGAGCCTATGGTTTGCACTTGAAACTCCACAATCTAGATAATTCCTAGCTCCATTTCTAGCAACTCTACACTGTTTCCACTAGGATCAGTAATCATGGTCACAAATCGCTATTCCATGGGAGTTACATGGGAGTTACTACACATAGCGTAGCCACCATTTTTTACTGCCAAAGATGTTTAAGATTGTTAAAGGCTCTAGGCTATGGAAATTACTCAATTGCTCTTTTGGGCTATGGAAAATGCTTTAAAATATGAAACCAAAATAAGGTATTTACATTTGGATTATATAGGTATGAAATTGCCATTTTTTGGGCCTACACATCACTATCCTAATTACATATAGATTGATGTTAATTTGCAAGTTACAATGGCTACAATTTTCAATGTAGTTACCAGTTATAGTAAGTTTGGAATACATCATAGCCATGAAAGTTCATCTATTTACTATAAATAGTAAATGGACTTTTGTGACTACATTGATACCATCCTAACTACATTGGCCTTGGTGGACTATGCTAAAGTTGTTGGAAAAAGTTGAAAATCATGAAAAATGTGAAGGCTTTGGAAAATGCTAGAAATTACTAGAAATTATGGGAAATGCTAGAATTAATAAAAAATGCTATCTACACTAGTCATGCTAAAACTTCTAAAGACTTAGGATGACTACAATGGCCACTGCTATGAAAATGAAAATGGAAATGAAAAAGGAAAATGTCACCAATTCTAAAATGGAAAATCCCAAATATTCCAACACTAAATCTATGTTGGGTTTTAGTGATGACTATGCTAGGTTAGAAATGGAAATTTCCATCTATTCCATCTACATCCTAGGATATATGTTTCCAACGTATTTGAGGCTATACCCCTAAGAAAACCCACGAAAATACTAACTTTGGTCATTCCCAAGGAATTTTTGACCTTCCCAAGCACAAATATAGTCATGAGGTACTTTTTTCCACTTGGGAAGTGAGGTAATAATAACTTTTAAGGCATTCTTTAGCTCCAAAAAGCTAAGGTATGTAAGATTGTAGCTCATGGACTACAAATCTTACATTTACAATAAGAACTTGCCTCAAGTTGAAAAATGAAGATTATAATTTACAACATGAATTTTTGGTGGTGTTTCATTGGTCCCTCTTTGTTGATGTTTTGATGATTCACCCAAAAGACATTAAAAAAGAATACAAAACACCACTGTAGATCCATCACCAACATTCCCTCTCAAAGCTTGATTAAATAGTGTCAAACCAATCTAAAGAGTGATTTTCATGATGATGGAATAAGATTATGATAATGTCAATCATTTGCTATAGGGAAATAGTTATGGAGGCTAATAATGAATTCAAAATGTTGACATCATCATTACATTCATGGCAATGATATGTTAATCAATCAATGTGGTCTTGGTGCTTCATCTTTTGAAGTGTTAGTCACACGTCAATGTGTTTGAGAAACCAACACTGTGTTCCAAGGTTTCATTGGCCATTGGGCTTCTTCCTTTGCATTTTTGAAGCCATCGGTTTGCCTTTTTATGCTTCATTAGTCATTCGTCTTCTTGGTAATTTTTTTTGTTGGAGAAAAACCTTCATTAGGTTTTATTACCAAGGCCAATTTTGATTTTGTTTTCCAATTGAATGAGATGTATTACATTCAACAAACTTGATGGTGGAGCATGAAGAAGGAGATGTTAAATGGCCATAATGCATAAGTGTCAAACAAAGGTCATCATTGTTACTCAAGGGTAAGGAAGGTTATGATCAGGCTATGGGGTTGGGCTCAAGGGATGGTAATGATAATGATGTGAGACAAGCACTCTTGATATGGCAAGAAAAACTCACCAAATCTTGTGCATCAAGGTCACATGATGACTTACTACTATAGCAAGTTTCACCTCCATGATGATTTCAAGCTTCATCCTACAAGTACAACTCCAATAGAACAAGAAAACCACACAAAGAAGTCATGTTGTTACAATACAATGCATAAGGCCATACTAGATAACCAGCAAACCAAGTCACAATGGGTCACCATTGTCACAACATAAAGGGATCTATGTAATGTGCATTAGATGTTACAAATCTTGCAGTTCATTCATTATGCCAAATAGAGAGAGAAAGAGCATGAAAGCTTGCTTGTTGTAGACCATCAAAATCATCAACATCAGTCATTCATTGTAGCCTATCAACAAGGGTAAACAATACTACAAGCAAACATGTGAGCATTAGATGTAATCAAGGCTCTGTAATGGCTTTAATGTTGCATTACAAGGGTTTGATGATGTCATGAGCAAGCTTAATTTCTAGTGAGAAACTTGGTTTTGAGTGCTTTCTTCCCACCAGCATGGTCTAGATGAGAATTTCAACTAAGGGACCCTCCATGATGCATTTAACTTCAAGCTCAATGGTCATCAGGCCACTTCAAGATGTTATGGTTGTATAGTAGAATGGTTTCAAGCTTAAGATTTGGGTAAGTAAGGTCACTTTGATCTAACAACATCATGAGAGAGGTTTATTTTAGGCTTTAAGACCATTCTCCTAGCTCATTCCTACATGACAACATAAGCACATCAAGTAACACATGTGTGATATAATGGTTGAATAATGTTAAAACAATGCAAAATACTCTAATAATAAAGACAAAGTGGATTGAAAAAAATTAAATTGATGCCCAAAATAGGTCAAAACATGGTTAATAGAGGTCACCAAGGGTAGTATAAGATCAAATATGGCCAATTATGGTTACAATTTTGCCAATTTTATGCCTTAGCAAGCCATGTTGCCAGTTTAAGGCCTTGGCAAGTCAGTGTTACATGGTGTCAAATGATGGTCAAAGATGGTCAAACCCCATCACTTAACACCAATCAAAGGCTAAACAAGGGTTAACAAAGTCTATATTAAAGAAAATAATGTGGATATGATGAAATTAAAGATATGATGAAACTAAATAGGGTCAACTGATCGTAATCATGGTCAATAATGCATAACAAGACCAAAACAAGTCAAAACATCATGAAACAAGGTCAATTCCATTAAAACAAAATACATGTGATAAAAATTGATCAATATTGGTAAAACAAGGTTAGATTTTGTTAGTTTTAGGCCTTAGCAGACCATGGTATAAGGCTACATGGTTGCTAAAGGAGTTTGGGCACTTGAGGGATCATTCTAGAGCTATTTTTAAGGCAAAATTGACATTTTTTCTTGTGACTACACTAGGCTAGCATAGTCATGCATTCCCTAGCATATTCAACATTGATGGGTAGTTTCCCATGCTCAGTATGATCACTTACGGGCTCCTGATGATCTAGACAACTGGCACAAGGGGTGGGTATCAAGGATTAGCAAGTTTTTACACTATTTTCACCTCCTAGAAGCTTGAAAATCGTGCTTCCATTGGTGACTATATTGGACCAACGTAGTCATGGTAGGCCCAGCATAGTCACATAGAAAAAATGAATTCATGGGGTTTCGGGGTTGGGATTAGGACTCTACTAGCTTCCTAGGTGAATGTAGGATCATTGGAGAACTGACTTGGATGTTTGGAGGTTGAATTTGAACAATGAAAGTGGGTTTTATTGCATTTCCCATTTTATTACATTGGGTGAGCATAGTCATGCATGGTGCCAACATAGTCATGGGAAATTTGATATTTTCATGATTGAAAAAGAGTGGAATTGCAATTGAATGGGGTGGAATAGGGTTCTAGGCTTTCTAAGTTAGTTTTGAACCATTCTGAGTGGTATACTAGTAATTAATGTTGCCATAAAATGGGTTCCTACTATGGCTAAGTTGGGCAGTCATAGACCTCCCCAATGTAGTCATGCATGGGAAATGATTTTTTGTAAGTTTCCTTACCCAATCGACCATGCTTATGGACTCCCAAGGTCACTAGTGTTTCTAACTAGGGTTTTAGTATCAAAATTGTTAATTTTGATGATTGCTTGGGTCTTGTAATGGCCACATACTACTTGACTACGCTGGCCTAGCATAGGTATGTAATTCCTAGCATAGTTGAGAGGTTTGGGATGAAAATGATGGATTTTTGCTCATTTCCCAAGGTTACAAGATCTCAAGGTGCTCTGGCAAGGTTCTAGGTATTTTTGGAAGTTAACCTTGGCTATTTCTAGCATATTTTGGCATTTTCTAAGTGGACTACATTAGGTTATACTCATGACTACGTTGGCCTAGTATAGTCATACCAATTCCAGCATCTATGGGATTGAAATAATGGAAACTCCTAGGTTTTATGGCCAAAATTGACTCTAGCAGGGTTTCAAGGTTTGCTAAAAGTGGGTTGGAGTTATTTATGGTAATTTTTTGTCAATTTTAGGTTGACTACATTGGGCACCATCAATGACTACATTGGCCTAGCATAGTCATGCAATCTCTAGCATAGTTGGGGTTGGGAAATATCAAAAATAGGGAAAATGGAAAGTTTTGTCTTGGTTTTTAGCTTTGCTAGGTTTTGAGGCTCTTGGGAAGTGGGTTTGATTGGGAAATAACTTGTTTTTGGATTTGTAGGTGGACTACATTGGGCACCATCACTGACTACACTAGCCTAGCATAGTCACCCTTGGGAAATGCATTTTAAGATGGCAAATGATGAATTTTTTGCTTCTACTTTTAGTTTATGATTACTAAGAGTCCTAGGAGGTGTGGAGATTATGCCATGGTAGCTTTGATGTTCTTCACTATTTTTATGATCAATCCCAATGGTAATCCTTGTGACTACATTGGTCTAGTGTAGTCACATCCCCCCTCCATTGTAATCATAGTTTTTATTAGTATTTGACTTCATTTGGTGAATTTGACAAAGTTTCAAGCTTGTCAAGAGCTCTGGCTAGGGTTTGGAAAGATGGCATGGGTGTTTGATGTCAATTGGAGGCTAGATGATTTGCAAATAATCTATAACATTCTTGAATATGCTAGGCTAGTGTAGTCATGCTTCTACCTAGTTTAGTCATCAAAAATCCAATTTGTGACAAGGTTTGATGCTATTCCAGTGCCCAATGACTACTAATTTCAACACCTAGTTACTATTTTTGGTATCAAGGTTCCATAGATTGGTGTATAGTGTAGATGGATAACAATGATACTTTGGAAAATTTTTCCCATCAACATCCTATCTTCCTAGGGATTTTTTGAAGTTTTGAGAAGGTTTTGGAAGTGGTTTGGATTGAATTAAAAGTTTTTTAATATTTTTTACCAATGATTTCCTATGGTCATTTTTCTTAATTTTGATGTTGTCATTCAATTTTTCTGGAATTTTGGTTTATGGACTTAGGTTGTGTTTAAAGCTTGGAATTCAACATGGAAACCCAAAATCTTAGTTCCAAACTTTTATTTCCATGTTTTTGGTTCTAAACTTTCAGTTTTGTACTTTTGGTTCTAAACTATAATCTTCATAAATGTTGGTTGAAAACTATCATTTTTCATATTTTTGGTTATAAACTATTACTTTGTAGGCTATAAGGATGTAAACTAAGTTGTAAAAAGGCTATAGATATTTGCTAGTTTAAGGCCTAGTGGGCCATGATCAATACTTGTCTAGAAAGGATGGGATGCTCTTGAAAGAGCATATAAGGCTAAATCCAACCATGAAGCATGATACAATGCTGAAAAATTAAAAAAATGATCATTAACAAAAGAAGCAATAAGGTGTTTACTATGAACTTGTTGTTTGACATTTGAGAGGTCAAGGAATCCTTTTGATACAATTTTATGTTCACCACCTTTCTTGTTAATCATGGTGAGTTGTATGCACTTTCATTGGTCACTTCGTATCATAGATTTGATGTTGCTAACATTATTATTATCTTTGTTATTAGTGGTCCTAGTTTGAGTGTCAATAATGTTTTCTTGGAACTCCACCTCTGAACATCAGTCAATGCTAACATAATTAACCAAAGGTAGTAACACATTATCTTCACAAATAACAATTTCCCCTCCATCATAGGCAAAGTGAATCTCTTGATGTATAGGGGATGAGACCGCACAAAGATTAGCTAACCATGCCCTTCCTCGGATCATGTAGAATCCAAGTCTCTCTTCAATCACTAGGAAGTTGGCAAATGTGGAAAACTATTCTTTGGCTATGAAATCCTAGCAGATGGAACCTTGTATTGCTACTCATGAGCCATTAAATGACTTGAGTGATGAGGTAGTGGTTACTTGGATATTCTTAATTCAATTTATTTTTTCAACAATGGAAAATGATATCATGTTAGTTGTTGCCCCATCATCTACATGAACATAATTAACTTTGTATCTTCCAACATGTATAGTAATGAGGATAGAAGTGGATAGCACCTCTCCATTTCAAGAATTAATATTCACTTCACTACCATAGAAGTGAAGCATGGGTTGATGCCCATTTTCTCTAAGTGAAGGTTGCTCAATGATAGAGTGGATTGATTCTTTACTAGTGAGCATGTCTCTACTCACAAGGATAGAGGTTAACACTTGATCTAGTGCATCCCTATGTGCAAGAGAAGTTATGACTAGGTCATAAAATTTTGGTGATGTGTTCTTTTGTTTCAATGATCATTTGGCTTGCTCCATTATTACAAGTAAACCTTTTTCCTTGGCATGTGATGTTTTAGCATTAGTAAATATAACTCCCTCCAACCTCCCTAGGTTTTGTGCCTTAGGTTTCAATGTATGTGCATTGGGTCCCTTGTCCATAGGATAGCTAGTCTTTGTGTGGACCTTGGTTCAAAGCCTTTTATCATTGGTTACCTTTAGTGGGCTTGGTTGTTGCTTTGATGATAGGTTAGTTTTGTCACTATTTTGATGATGATTTCTTGCTAACCTTTAAGTTATGGGCCACTATATGTGGGCTTTGATCATAGATTATTATAGGGTTACTTGTTAAAGGTGAAGGAACCTAGATAACAAATGGTTTTCTAGGCTTTGGAGGATTAGCAACTCATTGATTACGTTATGATGTTGAAGCCACTACAGGGGGGACATGTATGATGAAAGACTTATTAGGGGTTGGAGGGGGTGGTACCTGTATGATGAAGGGCTCTCTAGGCTTTGTGTTTTATTCCTATGATGGTACTTTGACGACAAACCATTTCCTAGGATAATTAGACTTTGATTTCTGTAAATGAGGCTATAGTATAGAAGTTCTTGTTGGCTCTTAGAGATTTGGGCTCATTCAATACCAACCCTCTATGGTCTAACATCTTCTAGAGGCCATGCTTTAATGCTAGACAAAAATCAATGTCATGACTAGCCATTTGATGATAATGACAATACCTATCCAATTTGAAGTACTTTGGTAGCTTAGGATCATCTTTAGTAGATATCATTGGGTCTCTAGCTATGTCACAAAGATGATCATGATTCTTCCATGCTTCTCCTAATAGTTTCTTATGTTTTATATGGTTTTATTTAAGCAAATATTCTAGAAGCTCAAAGGGCTTCATAGGAAACCTAGTGTAATTAGACCTATCCTTCAGCCCAAAGTTTGGTCTTGGTTGATTTGGGATATAGGAAGTGGATGGTTGCAATGAGTCTTAGGATGTGTTGCATGATGGTGATCACCATCTCTCTCCTTGTTTTGAGCCTTTTGTTACTACAACCACAGTTGTATTTTCCTGCTTGGTTCTATTCATATCCCTCCTTGCATGCTAATTTGTATAGGCCATGTAGGCCAAGTTTTTGCTAGCCTCAACTACCTCCTGAATGTTCTTGGTTTGTGAGAAGGCTTAGCCTAGTACCCAAGGCTCTAGGTAGTAAAGCTTTAACTTGATAAAGTCATTTACTACTTCCTATAAGATGGCCAAGATTTGAGTTTTAGTAATAGGCTTTGGAATCTCGTTAAGTGTTAAGCTCCACCTTTGAATGAATCTTTTGATCGATTTAAGTGGCCCCTACTTCACCTTCATTAGTAGATCCAATGTGGCATCCATCTTCAAGTTGTATTTGAAGTAATTAACAAATTAATTAATCAAGTCCTCAAGGGTAGAGATGGAACATCTAGGCAAGCTTCGATACCAATCTAGAGCATTATCCTTGAGAGACATGGAAAAAATCTATAGTATCATGTGAGGCCAAGCTTGCAAAAAGAGGCACTTAGACTATAGGGTGACTAGATGTGCATTAGAATCCCCTTCACCATTGTATTTGGTGAAGTTTGTAATTGGAAAGCCTATGGAAAAGGTTATTTGAGGCACCATAGGACTTATTAGATTATCTTGGTAAAAATCTAAAACCTTTACCATCTGAGTTCTATTGGCCTTGAGTTTTTGCAGCTCTTCATTAAGGTCTTGGATCATTTTGAAGGCTTTATCTAAGCCTTGGGGCATCCCCATGGGCTAAGGTGCTTGTATTGATGGTTGAGGATGGATTTTATAAGCTTGTGGCCTCATGATAGGTTACAGTATCAAAGGGAGAGGCTAGGTTACAATGGTCATAGGTGGGCTAAACAAGGAAAAGGATGTTTATCCTAGAACTTAAGGCACAAAGGGGACGAAAGGAGTATGAGAGGCTTGTGTTTCTTGGGGTTCCAGTGAGGGTCTCGTTGGAATGACAAAGGAATATGGTGAGGTAAACATTACTGGAACTGGGTGAACAGAGTAAGGCTATGTGGCAAAGGGTATCAATGAGAACAAGGAGGTGGATTGGATCATGTATTGTGCTTGGTGTGTGGTGATGATGGGTATAGACTGAAACATGGTAGGATGGATAGGAGTTTGGGGAGCTGAAGATTAGAAAAGACTTCCAATGAAGGCGTCTAGCTCCTATTCACCCTCAAGCTCCTCTCCCTCTTCTTGACAATCCTTTGAGATAATTCCCTCACTAACTCATCAACCTCTATGAGTTGTATAAGAATCTGTGCATAAAAGTCATTGAGGGATATTTGGTCATAAGGATATGGCATGTATTCTTTCCCATCCCAATGTATAATTTTGAACTAATGGTTAGTGTCAGATTCAGAGCATGGTGTTAAGAGTCCAACTTGTATCTTGGCATAGAGGAAGTTGTAGAACTCCTCATTGATAACTAAAAAATTTGAGTTTTTACCCCTTTGTCTAAGTGATTATCTTCATTCTATGATCGTAGGATCTTTCAATTCATAGACATGAACTACATCTTGGCTGAATGCCATATTTCTCAAGTTAAGGAGAAGGACAATTGATCAGCTAATAGATATTGTCAAAAGATGATTTTAGGCTTTTTACTATTTTTAGTAAAAACAAAATAAGTGGGATAATCCACTAACATAGTTGACCAAAAATGAAAAGACAGTGGAAAACTACTACTATGAAATACTACATAGTATACGATCATGTCCTATGCCGTGTACTAGGAAATTTTCAAGCAACTATGCTAAGTGGTGAAAATGGAAAAAAAGAGGTTTTTCCAACAACCGCAATGGGTCTTGAAATGAAAAAGGGCTTTTGGAATGGGATAAGGCTTTTGTAATGGAAAATGTTTTAGATTTAAAGTACACTAGTTCCAAGGAATCTAATGACTTGCTGTGAAAATATAGAAAAAACACCCAACTCATTGCAAAAACAACCAACAGAATAATGAAATTGGCTCTTAAAGTTGGAAATGTAGCAAACTTGGTGTTGGAAAAAGACTTGAAAAAGGATTTTCAAGCACCAAAAAACTATTCAACTTGGGAAATTTGGTTTCTAGAATAGAAACTGGAATATCCCAAGCATCAAAATAGTTTTAGCCTCAAATCCCAAGGACCTCTGAAAACAAGATCCAAGGCACCCTAGATGATCTAGCAAATCACCTACAAACTCACACAAGTGTAAAATGACAATGTAAATGTAAATGTAAACATAAACAGAAATGAAAATGTAAACTTAAATGAAAATGGAAATGTAAGTGGAAATGAAATTGCAAATCCGAAATGGAAAATTAACACAAAAAAAAAATGTAAAATCAAATCTACACAAAAATGAACTATGACTTTATTAAAATTGGAAAATAAAGAGGTGGGTTCAAAAGGTACAAATTCTATGGTAGGTGCACAAGAAGTTTCTTGAAGGGGCTTATAGTCCATTAGAGCCTATGGTCTGCACTTAAAACTCCATGATCCAAATACTTCCCAGCTCTAGTTTCTAGCAGCTCCACACTACTTTCCACTAGGATCAGAAATCATGGTCATGGATTAGTGTTCCACCCTTAGTGGAATGGTATTATGTGGGAGTTTCTATGCCTAGCATAGCTACCAATTTTATGTTTTCATATGTGTTTCAGGTTTTAAAAAGGCTCTTGGCTTTTGAAAATGCTCAATTGCTTTTTTGGGCTATGGAAAATGCTTCAAAATCTAGAACTGGAATAAGGTGATTATGTTTGGGTTTTATAGGTATGGAATTGCTACTTTTGAGGCTTGCACATCACTATCCTAATTGCTGAAAGATTGATATAAATTTGCATGTTACAATGGCTACAACTTTCAGCATGGTTACCATTTATAGTAAGTTTGGTATACACCGTATCCACCAAAGTCCATTCATTTACTATAAATAGTAAATGAACTTTTGTGACTATGCTAACACCATCCCAACTCTACTAGCCTTGGTGGACTATGCTAAAGTTGTTGGAAAATTTTGAAAATCATGGAAAATGTTGTCTACACTACCCATGTTGCAACTGCTAAAGACTTGTGAGGACTATGTTGGCACTACTAGGAAAATGGAAATGGAAATGGACAATGTCACCAATTCCAAAATGGAAAATCCCAACAATTCCAATGCCACATCTAGGCTAGGTTTTGATGGTGACTATGCTAGGTTGGAAATGAAAAATTCCATCTATTCCATCTACACCCAAGAGTAGATAGTTCGAGCGTAGTTCAAGCTATACCCCTATGAAAACCCATTAAAATGCTACTTTTGGCCTTTCCCAAGGCATTTTCAACCTTCCCAAGCCCAAATATAGTAATGAGGTATCTTGCTCTACTTGGGAAGTAAGGCAATAATAACTTTTGAGGCATTTTTTAGCCCCAAAAAAGCTAATGCATGCAATATTGTAGCTCATGGACTACAAATCTTACATTTACAATCAAAACTTACCTCAATTTGGAAAATGAAGGTTATAATTTACAACATGAATTTTTGGTGATGTCTCACCAAGCTTGAATAAGACATCCTAACTAGTCATTTCCTAGCCATTGCATGAATTTTGAAGGCTATTTGAAAAGAAAAAGGATTTAAAATAATATGAAATCCTTGTTAAAGAGAAAGCACTATTCATCTGATTATTCCATCATTGTCTATATCTTGTAATATAATTAATCCTTCAATTCTCTATCAATTGTAAGTTGTATTATGAGAACTTTAAATCAAGGAACTTATAAAGCTTAGTTACGTTCTCTCTTTGATCTCTTTTTCTCTTTGTAACCTTGTTGGATTGATGTGCTTCTTATGAGAAGGCATCTAATGAGCTTATTGGGACCTTGTAGGGTTGAGTGTGTTTCCAGTAAGAAAACACTCTATGTGGAGTTGACATCATTATAAAGGTTGTGGGATCCTTAAAATCACATTTTGAGCTTGTTGGAACCTTGTGGATTTGTGTGAGTTTCTATGAAAGAACACCTTGTACAAAGCTCAAACTTTATGAAGGTTGTGATTCCCTTTAAACCACATTTTTGAAGGAAAAGAGTTTAGGGGTATGTAAGGATTATACCCTCTAAGTGTGGACGTGCCCAAGTTAGGATACCATGTAATTTTGAGTGCATTTTTTGGTGTCTTGATTGTTCAAATTGAGGAACTTATTCAACCCTCCTAAATTTTTTATCCTTAGGAAAACTCTATAGCCTTACTATCATGCCTAGTCTTAAGGATGAGATAGCTTTTTATCAAGCTTCAAATTCTTGGTATCAAAAGAAGATTGTACACCTTTCTCCAAAAGATCCAACATTCTTAGTTGATAATTCTAGTCCATTGAGATTTAATAATATGGTATATGTGCTAGCTATAGTCAAATATAAGCTACTTAATAAGGATCATTTAAGAAAGTATCATATGCATCTACGAAATGATAAGATGTATCAAAGAATCAAGAGGTGGTATTGGTGGTTTAGTATGAAGAAAGATGTGGATGAGTATCTAGCTAAGTGCTTGGTATGTCAATAGGTGAAGGTAAAGCATCAGAGACCTAGTGGTTATCTTCATTCACACACCATTCCACTATGAAAATGAGAAACCATTGTCATGTATTTTATCACTAGTTTTCCTTATACTAGAAGTTGGAAAGATTTTGTTCTTGTAATCATAAACCTTTTAACCAAATCTTCTCACTTCTTGGCCATCAAAACAATAGCTAATGTAGATGAGGTTACTCATATGTTTTTATAAGAGATTGTTACATTGCTTGGATTTATAAATAAGATTATGTTAGAAAAGGATTCTAAGTTCACTTCCATATTTTCATCATCATTTTAGAAGAGTGTGGGCTCAACATTGAATCTCAGGTAAATGTATCACTCACAAATAGATGGTTAGATAAATAGATTCTAGAAGATATGGTTCAAGTTGTGCTTTATACTATGTAGATATATGAGATAAAATTCTTCCATTAGTGGAATTTGCTTACAATAATGAATATTAGGCTAGCTTAAAATAGCATCTTATGAAATGTTGTATGGTAGACCCTGTCATACACCTAGTTTCTAAAATTCCATCAAGGACAAAGAGAAGACTACATTAGACATCATTAATGAAGCTAAAGAACAAACTGAAATGGTTAATAATAGACTGTAGGTAGCACAGGAAAAATATTTCAAGTATTCCAAGAATAGAAGATGACCATTAGAATTCAGCATTGATGAACATATTTTTCTTAAAGTTTCATATTTAAAAGAAATTATGAGATTTAGTAGAAGAGGAAAGTTAGCTCCTCACTACATTGGTTTCTTTTTTATTTTGAGAAAAATTGGTGATATTATCTATCAACTAAATATTTTTTAATAGTTGTAGTTAATTCATGACATATTTCATGTTTTCATATTGAGGAAATATGTTGTAGATCCTAGTCATAAGATAGATTTGCAAGCTATAGAGCTTTAACCTAATGTCAGTTTCATGAACAATCAATTAAGATTATTGAAAAGAAGGAGAGAAAGTTGAGTAAGGTGACTCTAATGTTAAGTCTATTTGGGAAAGACATTAAGTACAAGAAGCAACATGGAAAGTGGAGAAAGATCTTTATATAGCACACCCTAAGAACTTCCATGAGAAATAATTTTCATGGAGAGAGTGTGTAACATCACTATCTAAGAAACTCCATACCCCTTCATATTTTTGTAGTTTGAACCTTTGATGTTTTATTTGCTAACATAGATGTATCCTTCTTACACCTTTATTATACTAACTAAGATTTGTGAGCTATGTCCTTTTTATTGGCCTTTTTACTTTTGAAATATTATAAGATTTATTATTATCTTTTTCCTTATTTAAGTTTTAAATTTTTTCATGTTATAGTATTTTTATAATTTTTTATATTTTATTACTCTCTAATAGTTTTTATATTTATGGATTATCTTTTAATTTAGTACATGTGCTTTTATTTGAGTTTTAAGTTAGTAGGTATTAGCCATCATTGCATAGGTTTGGAAAAAATTATATTTTGATATTTTTGTNTGTTTAAAAATATGTCAAAAGTCCAAAATATAGTCCTAAGTCAATAGGACAAGAAATATTACAAAACCTAAAGTTTTGATATGAATATAGATGAATGTTTCAAAAATATTAAAATTTGTTAAAAGGAAATTTCACCTTCTCATGACCATTCTATGTTCCTACAACTGTTAAACCATCAACAGTTACCAATTATTACTTTCCAAGGATTCAAGAAGCTCTAAAAATAATAAAAAAATGTTTTTTTTGGCTAGGTATCTTTATAAATATTGCTTCATTTTTCACATTGGATCCAAAGATATGGATTTTTGTTCATCATGACCTCTTCATGACCTTACAAATAGGTTACAATGAATGATAGAGGATGTCTTGAAGTCTGTGTTGACATATTGATCATTTCTACCTTCTAAGATGATGTCATTTAGAGTTATCTTAGGTAAAAAATATGAAAAATGGCCTAAGAGCATAGTTCTATAGTTGAATTATCAACGAAACTCAAAATGAAAGTAAGACATGGTCAAAATTAGTCAAAAAGTGACCAAACTTAGTCAAAATATTAACTAACATTCCATTGATGATAAAAGAAATAAAAATAGCTAAATTGTAGAAAATAATATTAAAATATTTAGATATGAGAATTGAGACAAATCCACAAATAGTTGNCCTTGGAAAGTAATAATTGGTAACTGTTGATGGTTTAACAGTTGTAGGAACATAGAATGGTCATGAGAAGGTGAAATTTCCTTTTAACAAATTTTAATATTTTTGAAACATTCATCTATATTCATATCAAAACTTTAGGTTTTGTAATATTTCTTGTCCTATTGACTTAGGACTATATTTTGGACTTTTGACATATTTTTAAACATGTATGATTTATGCTCACCAATCTTTTATTTTACAACTATAAAATTTAGGCTCACAAAACATTTAGCAAACATAAATTTTAGATTCATCAACTTCATATTCAATGTGAGATCTAGACTTACAAATCCTTTAATTTGAAAATATTGACTCCATTGGATGTTTGGTTTTATTTCTTTTCATTAGATAGGGAATTGTTGGTTGGATGTATAATCTATTTGGTAACCAATTTGGTTTGATCAATTTAGAAATATATGGGTTTTAGACCTACTAAGCATTTAACAAATGATTTTTAGACTCATTAATTTGACAACATATGGGTTATAGACTCATGCATTTCATAATATATTAGTTTTAGAATCACCTTTTTTTAGGTTTTAGACTCACCAAACATTATTTACCATGTGTTTTAAAGACTCACTAATTTACTAAAATTTGGATTACAAAAGCACTAATTTATTCATTTTTTATTGTGGTAATTGGTAGTGGTGGATTCTATTTAATTAGTTTGGTTATCTATTCAAATCTCTAGTTATTTGATGCATTGGTTTGGCTTATATTTTTGTCTACTAACTTTTGGTTGAAACTACCCATGTGCTTGACTATCTAGATACCTAATGCCTCCAGCCAAATCTATAAAGGAGTATTTGTTGGTTTTATTTACCTTGCTTAGTCCTCAAACTAATTCCCATGGTTTGTGTGATTCTTAGGTGATTATTATAGCTTAGAATGAGACGATTTAAAGGATGTTTCTAATGATTAATTCATGTTTTTAAGATGCTTTATTAAGATTTGGATTTTAATTTAGGCTGGATACTATGTCATAATGTTTACCTATAATGGTATATTCAATATTGATTATGGAACTTATATTATGTTTTTCTTCTTTTTAGTGCAAGCTCATTCTATTCTAGATGTTAGTTACATTATAATTTGTTTTTCATATGTTGGTTCTATTTGTTTAATGAGAGTTTATATCCAATGCCTATTAGACAAAACTATAATTGCATGTTCATAATTATTTCATGTGGTTCATTGGATCTTAATGCAATTTTTAGTTTCAATTGTAGATGATTTGTTTAGATTTTATTGTTTTTTTCATACTATTGCATTATTAACTTTTGGCTTGGGCAAATAGGTTATGTTCAATTTTTAGAAGTAAATAAGTTAGGTTTAGCATGCATGAGGGTATTGTCACTATTTTATCATATTTTTACATTTTTCTACAATTTTTTCTCTTATCCCTATGTGCCTATTTATGAATTCCTACTACTTTCTTGTTAATTTTTTCTTAGCATTCATTTATTCTTAGTAATCGGTGTTTTATTTTTTTGCATTTTTATATATTTTTCATAAGTAATATTTTTTAGCCTAAACACACTTAACATAAAGTTACACATATGCACATCCTAAAGTCATTACTACTCTAGACAAGGAGAACATGAAGCTTGTTGCTAATGATAGAAGATTGATAAATGTAGAAAAAGAGAAGAATCAGCTAGAGAAGACCATGAAACAGTTAAGAAAGTAGTTTATTAAGATTAACCTAGAAATGAACCGGTTAGCTAAAGGAAACAAAAATATATCAATAGAAGAATTTTGCACCATAAGAAAAAAATTTGTCAAGACTAAATGAGAGGAACCTAAGAGCTTTATTAAAATATTTCAATATGAAGAAGCTACTAAAACTTGGAAAATAGTCTTAGAAACTAGCAATGTAATAAGAACCACAATCTCTAAGCATATGAAAACTTGCATTGGCATCTTTCAAAATGTTATTATGTTGTATTAATTCTTTTCATTTTTTTATTAATGTCAAACATCCTAGTTATGTTTTGATATGATATTTTTTGACTCAATTAAACAAACATGAAACACTCAAAGTTGGTTAGTTGATGAATATTAAATATTTAGATGTTAGATGTTTCTGTTATTTGTCCTATCCTATAATTTTATAAGCAACTTTGTCCCACTTTTTTTTAACTTAACAATGAGTTCTTTGTCAGCTAAGGGAGTATGATAAGCCACCTAAAATTTGTCATATATACAATATAGTTGGGCTTGGTCATGTTTATAAACTCTTGCATTTTATTTTTTTAAAGTTATAGTTAGTTTTAAGCAATTACAGTATGATCTTTGGTAGTTGTATGATATCTTTATTCAAGTGAAGTATATCTAGATATGCTTCATGGACGGTAATAAATATCAAGATTGTTTATGATCATTATAACATCTTACATAACATAAATTTACTTTTCATATTGATGAGACGTGATTCGCATAGGCCGTGATATCGTGTACACGATATCACGTCCGCCGCGATATCGCATCCCCCGCAATATCGCGTCTTCCCTACAATATCACGTACCCGATATCGCAGTCTGCCACCATATCTATAAATAAGACGTGGCACTCCCTTGTTTGGGGATCCCATTTTTAGAGTAGCGAAGCTCTGGTAGTTTGATCCCTCCAGAGTTAGATTTTTTCCCGTGTCTGCCTGCAGTGTGGTGAATGTAATTGTATGGTGCCTTTATTCGAGTTTAGATTTTTTGGACACGCATATGACCGGCAATAAAGATCGAGATTACTTCATCATTGCAGCATTCACTTTGTTATTTATTTATTTGTTATTTCTTTAATGTTATTTACTATTTTCTCTCTCTCACCCTTAAACTCCTAGAATGCGAAACAAGTACGACTTGATTACAAGCATTTAAGTGTGACTGCTTGGTAGCCCAGTGGTGTAGCTAGGATCTACGCTTGGTAACCCAGTGGCGTATTTGGGATCTATGCTTGGTAATCCCAATGGCGTACCTAGGATCTATGCTTGGTAGTCCCAGTGGTAGTCGTGCACGAGGTCCAAGATGTGTACGGTTGATCAAGGAATCGGTTGCTTGTTGCACTTAGGCTAGATTAAAATTTCTTACCCTTTTCCTCCTAGCTTAGATTAGTTAATATTATTTTCCACTACCTTCAAGAGTAGCATAGATTAGGAAACACATCATACACCTCATCCGGACTAAACCATATGTGACAAATGCAATACTAGTTCAAGTGGGAAGACAGCGAACTGTGACCTAGGGCTAACTATCTAGGTGTCACAACTAGTCCATCTGCGAAGTTTGACTGGATCGCGCGTGCGATGCTCGTTTCGTATGGTTGAGTGTAGGGGTACCTCACCACTCATCACATCTGTATTTTAGATTTTACTTTTCATTTTCAATTTAATTATCATTTAAATTTTGAATGTATATTAGTATTTTGTTGAATAAGTACAACTAATCTTAAGCATTAAATACAGTTATTTGGTAATGCAATAGTAATATCATTTGGTTCATCTAGTTATGTTTTACTTAATAATCCTTGTAATAGTTTTATAAGCCTATGATATGACTAGAAGAATAAAAATGATTGTGTATCATCATTAGACTAGATTTGATTTACTTTTCATTATTTTTTAGTTAGTTAAAATCACCATTCATCTTACAATGCTCTATTGTTATTAGAGCCAAATAACATCAATACATCTTATACCTTACTACAAGTTAAACCATATCTTTTGATTGCCACCAACTCCAATAAGAATATAGTGATCAAAAATTCTTATATTAACTAGTTATAGTCCATATTGTTCCATCGATAATTTACAATCTAATCATGAATGTATGCTTGTGACTTGTATGGTAGGGCACTAGGAACTCTTGTCACTCATCAAGTAATAATCCTTTTTAAGAATAAAATTAAATAGATCTATGAGTTTTATGGTGTTTAGATACACAACCAAAGAACATCATTCACAAATAATAAAAAATTTACATCTAGTAAAGTTCACAAACTCATGCTAAGCCTTCATTTGATATGTTATGTATGCACACATATCATTCCATGAGTACCAGCCAATTAGCTACACTACAAAAGACCATGGTCTATAAACATGAAAACTTTCTTTCTAATGTAATTTAGTCCTTATGTTAAGTTTATCTTATCCAAAATATCCTATTAAAGAGAACTAATCCTAGAGTACTAACAACATTTTTACCAACATTCATCCTTAGACATCTCATATCCTAGATCCCTAGTTAAGAAGATCCAAGTCTTAAGTTTATCAACAGAAATTAATGAGGCATTAGATCAAGTAGTTGTCTAGTTAAATAAGAATTGAAAATCAAATCTAAAATTTGATCAACATACCAACTAAGTTCAATGACTCTTACTACTTTTATTTTTTCTTTTAAGTGCGGCACCCAATTTGAGAATAAATGCAATGACATAAGCCTTAAAACATATATAGCAAAGATATGAATCATTAATTCTTTGCCTAGAGACATTAACCAATTTACTTCAATGACTAACTAAAGCATCAATCATACATTCATGGAGATTATCACTATCACTTTCAATGACATCATAACATAGGTAAAATACTAGTGAAAATAATGAATTACATAATATAAAATATGGCTTTAAATAATCATTCATCATGATTCTTTATAAAATTATAAATCAAAGAAATAGAAGGCTAATAGTTTCCATGTGAAATATATTTTCATAAGCTTAAGAAAATTAAAAATCCTACTACAATATTGAACTAAAAATTATGGAGTATCAAATTCCAAAAAATGAATAATAATATTTAAAAAAATTCAAAGTACATCACATCATCAAAGAAAGAGTCTATGTTATGCAAGCATCAAAAATTTAGAATAAGGCATTATGTTTGTTACCACCTTTTGTTTCAAGAATGTTGAATGTTTTTGGCTTGTGGAAAGAATATTCTAGTGTGCTCATCTAGTATGCTTAACTATGAGGTCCAAAATTTGATTGGAGTTTCTTTTTCAACATTTATTTCTAATTTTCTTTAAGTTATGGTGTATTATCTTTAATGTTTCTAGGTGCAAATGTATAAAACCCCACTTATCAAGCTTAGGCAAATGATGTCTTACTTTCAGTAACATGCAAAAATAACAAGAATTAAAAATGCAACTTAATAAAAATATTTAGAAAATGCCAAAAGAAATAGATAAGTAAAGTAGTATACTTTCTTAGAAGAAACTACAAAGGGATAGAAAGATAAGAACATTAAATAGAAGATACAAGTCCATTACAACAAAACCTAACCTATATAATACCATAAAATGATAACTTTGAAAGCCAACTACTCATGTTAAAAATGTCATATAAACTTTTCCAAAGAATAATATTTTGTCAATATAATAGTTCACAATAATTACTAAGCTATCTATTTCAAAATCCTAATTTATAATCATTTTCACTTCCAAACATAATGGAAGCATACAAAACATCTTAGTATTTGCTAATTTATAAATAAATATGTTGGAAAGTTAATAACAACCTGCATCAATCAAAGAGCACTAAACAACATACATCAAATACTAACTATTAAGTTTAACATCAAGTATAATAAATAATATCTAACACCTTGCAATAACTTCTTAAATTTAAGACAAATTACCTAATAGAAATCTAATGATAAATCTAGCCTAAAAATAATTAGTCCATATCTTTATCATGAACATCCTCATAACTAGCATCATACATACCTACATACATCGTAAAACATGAAGGAATTCAGTACAAAACATCAATTAGGGAATATACACAAAATATATTACTTAATTTGATGAACCAAGATCATGAATTAGGTGATCACATAATACAAGGAAAATAAAATAAAATCTCTTGAAAATAGAAAAAACAATATGAAGGTGAGGATGTGATCAAAAAAGTTAATTTTAATCATGAGAATCATCAAATGTTAATAAAAAAAGCTATAGAAGATAGAAGCTTCTATGAATTTGTTTATTAATACTACAAAAAGTATTAATCAATTTGGATAGATACATCATAAGATAAATTTTTTCTTATCTAACACGAATACTATTAACTCAAAGACTAAAACTTAAAAGTGGGCTATAGCTAACTTTAAATATTCTTGACGTAAGATCAATCATCATGGATAATATGATGGAAACATTTATGTCATCATTTTCTATCATATTTTCCTTTCCTACAACAATTGGTATTTCATCAAAGTAATGTATTTCTACCTTGATTTTTTTTTTCTATTTTAAGCTTAATCATATATGTTAAAGTGATGTAAATGTTGTTAGGATTTGGATCATTCTTCCTACTAAGAATTAGAGAAAGCTATTAGATCTAAAAAAAAAGAATAATGATATTAAAAAACATCAAAGTACATTAGATCATCAAAGAAAGAATCTAAAGAAAAAGCCCAATGCTTTAGGTGATGTCTTCTTAGGTTTTCATTCTTACACAAAATCCTAAAAACCTTCCCTTTAGGGTAGAAAAATAATTATGCCTTGCCCTCTTTCAAAAGTACCCTCGTGAGTTTTCACTTATTACCAAAGGATTTCTTGTAAAGGAAAAGAGAAAACTCTTTCTAATACATCAATCAAAGATAAATAACAAATAGCAATTAAATCTAAAAGCTTCCCATCCTTGAGCCTCCAAAACAAAAAGAAATTAATACTATATAAAAAATTAATTATTCATCTTTCACTAGGGCATTTTTGCTTGAAGTTGTAGGTAAAAAGTGACATCTTTCAAAATCTGATATTTGAGACCTAAAGAGAGATCATAGTTATGCTCTTACTACTAGAAAATAACTACATACTAAAGCTTCCAAATAGAGCAAAGAAACAATGGTCTAAGATAATTTCAAATGCATAGAAATGAAGTAGACAAAGTAGGCTAATCACAAAGAATGACTTTATTAATGCTTGGTTAAAAGTTATTATAAATTCTAGATGTTCATTTCCAAGCATGTTGAAAAACAGAACTAGTAATATTGGCTCAAAAGAAAAATACATTTCTAAAATCTTGAAGATAGAATTTCTTTATAGAATTGTCCAAGGCTTGAAAGTAACTCACTCATCAATATTGCCATTACAATTAATAATTATTATTTTTTTATCAATTGATATGAAAGCTAGACAACATGTAGTAATCCTTCACTCTAGCTAGAAGAGTATTGAAATATCGTAGAGAATTATTGACTATAATAAAGGAATTATCTACAAATTGCATGTTAGATAATTACATACCTTAAACATTAATAGAAATTTCCTTAATTGCGACATCCCATCCCCAGATGTCATGGCAAACATCAAATATACATTATATTAGACATTATGTGTAAGAAGACTATGAACCAAACATCAAATACATGTAACATTCAACATTATGTGTAAAGGAAGTAATAGAGAATGTGTAGAAAAAGAAAGAAAAGAATACCTTATTAATATCAAATAGTGTATTTGGATCATACTCTAACAGTGTTCCTTAATGTTTTTTTCCTTTTGGTATCTATCCCTTAGAGGTAATCAAGCACTACCATCATGGTTAGGCCTATAACTGACCAAAAGGGATGGCTAGTCCACTTCCTACCCCACTTCACCTGACTCTCATGACTTTTCATTCCAAGCTCTAACACTCCATGCTAAGCACAACCTCTAAGCCTAGGAATAAATTATTTAGGTCAAACCCTCAAAGGTTACCTCAAGAGACACATATGTTATTACAAAACACCCTTTCAACTCTCAACTACAACTACCATTTTGGGTCTTGTTACAATAACAATAGCACTTGTTATGAAGAGGCATCATCTTTGTTATGCAGTAGCATCATTTGGGAATGGGGACATTACAATCTACCCCACTTAAATTTCATTCATCCCTGAATGAGTCCACATTGACTATCTTTTTCCAACTCTAGTACTTCTGTTATGCTCCTATGCTCCAATAATTTGATTTCTCCTTTTGGACTTGAAGTTGTTTCTTGCTCACTCTGCAAATAAGACACATGTAAGAAAAATATATGGAAAATTAAATATTACTTTCTTGATATTTACCTTATTTTCTAAGATACTGGCAAGAGCTAAATTAGAGATCTACCAACCACTAATCACTAGTCCTAACCAGTGTCACATAAAGTGCAACTCAGATCTAGTTATCCAAGTGAAGACAAGGTAAATTCTTTATTCCTAATTTTTATTACCTTAGATATTTTACTTGTCTAATTAAAATATAAATTAATCAATGATGAAAATAATAAGATTTATCAAATAAAAGTAAGGGTGAGATACTTCCTGATCTTGATCAACCTTATGAATTGATGGAAGTAATTGTAATTCTACCATAAGTGGTATATGATCACATGGTCTTATTCAAAATGGCAAAGCTTGATCTTGATTTTTCTCCACTTCTTCTTTAGAAATTAACTTTAGTAATTTGGCAACTTGGAAAAATCAAACGTCACACGAAATATGATCTAAAGTTTCAATAAATAATTTTGTTGATCCATCTTCATTAATCAAAATAGAGTAATTGGTAAACTATGGTTCTTGTTGAGTACTAACAATTAACATCATTTGTTTCTAAATTCTAGAATCTAATTTATCTATTGAAGATTCAAAATAAGTAGAATATGCATTAGCCAATGGAATTGCATGTTGAATTGATGGAAACCTCTTCTTCAAATCAAGTTGATCATCCAAAGATTCCTTTCCACATCCATATTTTAAGAATTGATAAACACCACTTTCAACTTTTGCATTGAAGTCTCCACAAAGAATAAATGGAATTGGATCAGTATAGCTCAAGAATAACTTATTCTTCAAAATTTCCTCTATTTTCTTAATCAACTATGCTCCTTGGCATAATCTAACATCTGAACCTGTTGGTTTGGCAATTAAATGTGTGTTGACTATACATACACATCTTCTTGATAGATGGGTTTTTAGATTTACTGCCAAGGCTATGTGATTTTTCCAAAATCATGATTGTTCTTTCTTTTCCATGGTTTGAAGTTCTAGAATTTCACAAATCATATTTTTTAAACTCCATTAAAATCCTTGTACCAATTCAAACTTATCTTCTTTATAAAATATCACACAATCATCCATGTTACCATTTTTGCAATAGGCTTATCTAAATGGTTTGAAAGAAGAACTTCCAAGAGAACCTTTTTGCTTACAAATACCTCTGAACCCCATATTTTCCAAATTTGGCTAGAATTGGTATAGAAATTCCCATGGAAAGGCTTCTTTTAGGCATAAAACATCAACATCCAAATCTTGTAATTCTGCTAAAATGCATGGGTATCAATATTGTTGTAAATCCAAGGCCCATGGTGGACATATCGGATGTTTTTTCTCACTCACAAGGGATCTTGCAAGCACGTTGTATGTTGCAACTTTCATTCTCATTCTTGTATTTTCCTCTAGATCATTTCTCTTCATGGGTATCATACACCTTGTTGAAACAATATTTTGAGTCTCTCTATTATTTTGCTATATGATTTTGTTGCAAAGTGAATTAATATACATTTTCTTGATCATTGAAGACTATTCTGTTAATCAACTGATACATCAAATGATTTAATAATTTACTAAATTATCTAATTTTAGTAATATTTAATGACATCATCAAAATATTAATGGCTTTTCTAACCCCTTCAGACATTGACTCCAATAATGTACTAATGATAAGCCATACGGATCTTAAGGCTATCTACAAACATTAAGCACTAAATCTTAAGGTCTAAAAGATTAAATTCATAAGGCACAATTTATGATATCATCAAATTATTGAATACCCAAATGATAAATCTAACTTTACCATTAAGTTCAAAAGGGTGAAAAATGTTGGAAATGACCATTCATATGTTGAAAAAGGACATCGTATGCTCAAGTTATGTTAAAATTAAGCTTTTAAGGGTTTTAAGGCACTATAGACAACAAGGGGAGAAAACTAATTTTTGGGGTTCCATGACATAGATCTGACTTCACCATTATGTTTAGAAGGTTGAAATCTATAGAAAATGAGTCTTTTTTGTCAAAAAAGACTTCCAAAATTAAAAGTTATGGCTTCTAGAGTTCAAAACCATTGGCACAAAAAAAGAAACTTCCCAAGAGGTCATCCATCCCAATACTACTCCAAAACAAGCACACTTAATTACTAGATTCTCATCTCCAATGCTACCAACATGTCAAATTCCTTTTTTGAAAATTTATTTTCCACGTTTCTAACTTTAAACTAACGTTCTAACAGACCAAAATTTGAATTTCTTGTTAGTTGATGAAACTTTCAAATTTTACATTGATTAATAGAAAAGTTCAAATTTTCCATCTATTAATAGAAAATTTTCCCATTACTTGGTAGAGGCAAGGGGTGATAGCAATGGTCACGATGGTGGTAGCTTGTGCTTAGCATTGATGACATTCTCTTGACGATGATAACATACACTGCTCAGGAAATGGTATACTCTTACTTAGGCAATGGTGGCAATAGAGGTGCATTTCATAGGAGGAAGGCAATGCAACAACAGCAACGGCATTTTCTTCTTGACCCACATGAGGGTCAATGTGGTTGCACACGAGTGAAAGACAAAGAAATTTGGCACAACCTACCCAAGGTTGGTTTGACTCCTTCATGGACCCACATAGCCCTCAAAGGGACCCGCATGGCCCAAAATGGGCAATGCACAACCCCCCAATGGGGCCTACATGCCTAGCTTCGAGCTGACATGGCCCAAATGAGGCCTACATGATCCACACAAGGATCCATGCAACCCTTGTAAGGGCCAACATAGACCATACAAAAGGTAGTGTTGCATGCAATTTCTAGGGTTTTCAATGCCAAAAGGCATAGAAATAAGCCATTATCGATGGCATCATCAATACATGCAGGGAACTGGAATTGGCCATTACTAGCAGTGCGATCAATGCCTGTGGTGTGCTGAAATCAACCACTATGGACAACGCCATCGATGCCCACAAAGCATTAGAATGGGCCATTATGAATAGTATCATCAATGTTCATGGAGTGCTAGAATGGGCCACTATGGATGGCACCATTGGTGCCAATGGAGCATCAAGATGGGTTCCTATAGACTACACCATCGGTGCCTACACAGCACCAAAAGGGATCATTATGGATGACATTGTCGATGCCCGCGGAGCACCAGAATGGACCATTATGAACAAGGCGGTTGATGCCTGCAGAGCACTAGAATGGGCCATTACGAACAAGGCAATTGATGCACATGAAGCATCAAAATGGACCATTATGGATGGTGCTATTAGTACCCATGAAGTGCTAGAACAAGTCATTATGGATGACACCGTCAATGCCCATGAAGCACCAAAATAAACCATTATGAATGACGACATCAAACAAAAGTGACGATGCCAATAATGGACAATGCAAGTAGGAGGATAGTGTGGCAATAGAGCATTGGATGGAAACTATGGAAAGGCATGTGTTGGATGGCAACAAATGCATGTGGCACTTGATAGGAAGGAGTAGCACTAGGCAATCATGGCAGGGTGAGGGAAAGATAGCTATGGTAAGGTGATGGCTATGCAGAAGGCCATGTAGGGTAGCAAAAGCTCCACTACCACTAGTCATTTCCTTGCAAAAACATTGCATAGCCGAGCCTATCAACCCATGCTGCACAATGATGCAACAGGCCTTATTGCTATCGATAGCAATGACCAGTCGTAACCCTAGCTACTAGGATCAAATTTAATTTTTTTATATATTTAAAATAAAAATTGGATAAGGAGGAGGCTTGGGTTGGAACCCCTAACCTCCCTTCTCTTTTTTTTCTGAAGTTTTTTTTAAAATTATTTTTAATTAATTAATAATAATTTAGTATTATTTAATGCACACTAAATGAGAAAATTTAAACATGAATATCTCCCAAATTGTAAGTCCGATCAAGATAAAATTTGTACCATTGGAAGCATCTCAAGGAACAATATGCATTGGACATAATCTTAGGGTTCAAAAAAAATTGAAATTTCAAGATTTTAAAAAATCCAAAACTAGCTTATTCTACCAAAACGACCTTACAAGGTTGATATATCGAAGACATGATGACATATAAATGACTCTAAGTTGCTTAGGATACTGAGTTTCAACAAAACAAGATCAATTTAGGTCATGGTTACTAACATTTTGGGAGTAACTTAACAATGAACTTAATTAATTAATATTTATCGTATTAATATGGATAAGAGTTACTTGTACCAATGTATCCTTGTCTTACCAACATACCTTTCCATTGATGAATCTTGATGAGGCATAGTCAAATCTTCATCAATCAATGATATCCATGAATGAATTTTGTTGGTTAGTGGGATTTACACTTTTTGTAGATTCCTAATCCATTATTCATGAAATAAATGGTATGGTATCTTCTAGCTTACATAAATCATCTTGGACATGTTGTGCATTCGGTGATGATCAATGATTTTTCCTATGTCATGGCTTCATGGTTCATCATCAAGTTCATGTTCTAGTTGGCCCATGGTTCTGAATGGTCCTTGGCTCATGGTTTTCTCTAATACTAATTATGACATCTTGTCTCAAGATATCATGCCAAATGTCAAATATACATTATATTAGACATTACGCATAAGAAGACTATATACCAAATGTCAAATATATGTAACATTTGGTATTATGCATAAAGGAACTAACAGAGAATGTGCAAAAAAGAAAGAAAAGAATGTTTTATTGATATCAAATAGTGTATCTAGATAATGATTTGAGAGTGTTCCTTAGGATTTTCTTCCTTCAATATCTATCCCTTAGAGGCAGTCAAGCACTACCATCACGGTTAGGCCTATAATTAGCCAAAAGGGATGGCTAGTCCACTTCCTGTCTCGCTTCACCTAGCTCCCATGACTTGCCATTCCAAGATAAACCACTCCATGCTTAGCATGACTTCTAAGCCTAGGTATAAATTCTTGGGTCAAACCCCCAAAGGTTACCTCAAGAGACATGTCCATTATTATAATGCATCCTTTCAAGTCTCAAGTACAACTACCCTTTCAAATCTTGTTATGATAACAATAACACTTGTTATGAAGATGCACCATCTTTGTTATGAAGTAGCATCATTTAGAAATAGGGATGTTACATTACTGATGTTCCTTTATAGATTATAATGCAAATTATGTGAATGAAATTCTATAGCAATAATAAAAATATAGAAAGCTAGAGGACAAAATTGACTATTGAAGAGAAGAGGAGGAACTCAATCCAAAATTAGTACTAGAGAATTAGCTTCAATGAGTAGAGTATAGATAAGATAGATAAAATAATCATCAAATCCCAATTTAAAGAGATCAAAAATAATGAAATTTCATTCAATCTTGTCATAAGATTTAGTATAATCTAACTTAATAAAAGCAATGTTCTTGTTAGTATCAAAAGTATGACATCCCTTTCTTGGATATCATGACAATTGTTAAATATTTATAACATTCAACATTATGTATAAAGAAAATGATAAGAAACATGCATAAGGAAAATGAGAAGAAAGCTTTAGTAATGTAGAATAGTGTATCAAGGTAATGCTCTAAGAACTCCTTGGGGTTATCTTCCTTTAGCATCAATCCCTTGGAGCATAGTTAGACTTGTAACTACCCAAAAGGGATGTTGAATCCTTCTTCTCCCACTTTACCTAATACTTGTTACTCATCTTTATTTTCCCTAAAAATCCATGCTGATATGACCTCTATTACCTAGGTATAAATACCTTCGGTTAAAGCTCCAAAGATCACCTCAAGAGACATGCCCATTATTACAATATGTCCTTTTAGGTCTTAATTACAACTTGTCCTTTCTAGTCTTATTATAACAATTACAATACTTGACATTAACAAACATCATCATTATTACAAAATAACACCATCTAGAAATAAAGAAATGATAATCTACCCCGCTTAGGTTTTTTTCTTCCTTGAACAAGTCCACATTCACAATCTTTTTTCCAACTCCAGTGCTTTAATACTTTAATTTCTCTTTTCACTAAAGTTTGAATATCCTAATGTTCTCCTATTTATTGTATAAAAATAATATTAGTGAAGAATATGTGGAAATTAAGTCTTATTTTATCAATACTTACCTTTCTCTATAAGTAATGCCAAGAGGTAAATGAAAGGTCTACTAACCACCAATCACTAATCCTAACCAAGATCACAAAAAGTGGAACTCATATCTAGTTATCCAAGTGAAGGTAGAGTAAATCCCTTTTTCCAAATTGTATTATCCTAAGATATTTTACTTACATTTTATACATATAGGAAAATTATGAATAAAGGCAAGGTTAAGAATCCCCTTGATCTTGATTAACCTCATGAATTAATAGAAGTAGTTGTAGTTCCATCATAAGGGATATATGACAGATGGCATTGTTTGGGATGATAGGGCTTGATCTTCCTTCTCAATTTCTTCCTTAAGAATTAACTCTAACAGCTTGGTAACTTGGAAGAATCGAGCATCATACCAAATATAGTTAGAATCCTCATGAACAATGATGTTGAATCTTCTTTAATAGTGTTGGTAGCATAGTTGATAAATTATAATTCTTGGTGAATATTATTCATCAACATCATCTGTTCTTAAAGTTCAAGATTTGACTTGTCTATTAAAGATTCAAAGTAAGTAAAATATACACTAGTTAATGGAATTAAATGTTGAATTAATGGGAACATCTTGTTCAAATTGGGTTCCTCTTCCAATGATTCTTTTGCATGCTCATATTTTAAGAATTGATAAATGCTACTTCTAACTTTCACATTAAAGTCTCCACAAAGGATGAATCGCATTGGATTAAGATCGGTATGGGTTAGGAATAACTTATTTTTCAAAATTTTCTCTATTTGGTTCATCAAGTAGGCCACTTGAAAAAGTCTAATATCTGGAAATGTTGATTTAGCAATTAAATGTGTGTTGATGATACATACACATCTTCATAATGACTGCATTTTAAATACTAATGCCAAGGCTATCTAGCTTTCTAGAATCTTGGTCATTCTTTCTTTTCCATCTCTTGAAGTTCCAAAATTTTGAAAATTATATCCTCTAATCTTCATTTAAATCTTTCTACTAATTCAAACTTGGCTTCCATGTAAAAGATCATGCAATTATCCATGTTGTGATTCCTCCAATAGAATAATCCATATGACTCAAAAGAAGAACTTCACAAGAATTTTTATTTTTATTTTTACTTGTAAATACCTTCATATCCAACATTTTTCAAATGGGGTTGGTATTGATATAAGAATTTTCATGGCATAATACATGAGCATTTAAATCTTGTAATTCTTCTAAGATGCATGGGTATATGTACCCATGCAAGTCTAAGGTCCAAGGTAGAGCAAGTGAATGTTATCTTTTCACATTTTAGGAATTGTACAAGCACATTATATGTTCTCACTTTCATTCTTGTCCTTGGATTCTTTTTTATGTCATTTTTCCTTGTGAGTATCATATACCTAGTCAAAACAAGATTATGATTCTATGTGATGATTGATGTCTACTGCATGATCTAGTTGTAGGCTGAATTGGCATACATATTCTTAACCATTCTAGTTCAACAAATAATTCTTTAACTAATTGATTTTTTAGGTCATTAACATCGGCTACTTTACCTAGACTCTTAATGATCTTTTTACCTCTCCTAAAACATTTACTCTAATAGTGTAACTAACAACAAACTAGGGGTTGGAGATCTCTATCTATCTATAGAGGTTAACCACCTCAACTTAAGATCCAAGATAACCAAAGATGTTAGATTTAATAGTTCCAACAATTAAATCATTAGGAATGGTTAGTCAGTCTAAGTTATGACCTATTAAGACATAATGTAAGATTTTTTCAAATTATTTACTCAAATGATTAATCTAACCTTACCATTAAGTTTAAAATGCTGAAAAATACTTTAAATGACTATTTATATGCTACAAATGGACATTGTATGCCTAAGTTATGCCAAATTAAGCATCCGAGGGTCTTGAGGCATAGTGTTGGGACAAAGATTAAAAACTAATTCTTAGAGCTCTACAACATAGGTCTAACTTTGTCATTACATCCAAAAGATCAAAATCTATTGGAAATTATCCTTCATTTACTGAAGAAGAATTCTAAAATCAAAAATGATGACTTTCAAAGTTAAAACGTTTATGCATAAAACTTGAGACTTCCTAAGAGTTTTCCAAGTGGTCACCCATACCAATACTACTCTAGAGCAAGCATGGTTAATTATAGAATTTTTTTCTTTGTCTTTTCTAATCCATTAATCTAACTATTTGATTAAATTTATTATATTTTATTATATGAATTTTTCTTTCTTTTTCTGCACTAAAACATTAAATCTAAAATTTTTTCTTTATTTGACATTTTGTGCAATTTTCTGTCAATTGATGAAAAATTTCAAATTTTTCACCAATTGATGAAGAAATTTTTAGTTTCTAATATTGTTGAAAAATGTAGTATTTGTAGGTGTTGATGGTCACTAGAGAAGGCAGTATCCAATGGTGCTACTAATGCTCATAGAAACCATAGACTCGAAATTTCTAACATTTTTTTAAAGGCTACAATAGCAATGGCATTAATCGTGGTAGTGGTGTCGATCATGGTAATGACATGTTGGATGACACAGATGATAGCAAGAAAGATGATGGAAATGGTGATAAGAAAGGTAGAAATCATGATGAAAATAGTAGTGAAGAAAGGGGTGGATTCCATGGTAATAGTGCTGCAAATAAAGGATGTGATCCATCGTAGCAGTGGCAAGAAGAAGGACATGTAGTAGCAAGGCTTTCATGTACACTATACTACACCTATTATGTGGCCAACGATAGCAAGTAAACCAAGTAATAGTAGGCAACAATGGTAGAGCACAAAGGTGGATGGTTAATAATGGTGAGGAAAATGTAAAGGAGGACAACAATGCTGAGAAGGATGATGATGGTATGCAAAAGTCCTAGTGTGACCTTTAATGGTCCAGAACAACCCTTAACAAGCTTGCATGACTCAATGTAGGTCTACTTGACCCTGTATGAGCTACAAGGCCTATTGCAAGAGCATCATGATGCTAGGTGGGTTGATGTCGTCTAAGCAAAAATTTAAAGATTATGTTTTAACTTGTTAACATTATTTTAATAAATCCTATGTAGGTGGTTAACGTGGTGGATTTGTTAGATTATGGGTAAAAGTTTGATTTGGCTAAATGAAGATTCTAGATTCTATGCTTGCATTATGAGAAACTTTCAATAGTGATATTGCCCAAATCATAAGTCCAATTGAGATGAAATTTTTACTGATGGAATCATTTCAACAAGTACTATGTGTTGAATATAATTTCAAGGTCCAAGAAATAAGTTGTAGTTTTATGATTTGAAAAGATCAAAATGGCCTTTTTTTGAATTAACATTACTAAGCTAATATATGGATGACATGTGAACTTCTTGATGACTTAAGCTTGATTATAATGATACAGTGACTCTAGGGTAAAATGTAACATGTATACCCTTACAACTTTACAAATGTGATGTAGGCCTATCATCTTGCATTATGGTTATACCCTAGCAAGGCACTAAGAATCAAAAACAACATTACCCATTAAGTATTAGTTTCCCTATGAAATTCTTAGTACTAACACTTACTAGTAAAATTGAGATAAGATAATCTTATGGCTAGGTTAAATTCCTTAAAATTACCTATGCATAGATTATAGGTAGAGGTGGATGATAAGTTCTAAAAGAGATAAAGTCCTAAGACTTAGGCCATGGTTACTAGTATTAGGGAAAAACTTAACAATCACATTAATTAATTAACATTATAATAATACTACAAGATGGGTAAGAGGGACCTACACTAGTGTATCCTTCTCTTACCAATGTCTCCTATAGGCAATGTACCTTGTTGAGCAGTAATCAGATCTCTAGTCACTAATATGCATGAGAGCTACTATGAAAGAATCTTATTGGCTAGTGACATCCATCTTAAACATGATGTGCACTAATGGTTGTCTTGTAGATGTGTGGTCTTGACTTAAGGTGCATCTAGTAGTGGTTCATAGCTCCATGATACATCATTGGATTATAGTCAACCTTTGATTTTGATTGGTCCTTGGGTTGTGATTTACTTTGATACTAAATGTAACATCCAATTCCCAAATATTTTTGTAAAAATCAAATATTCATAACATTTGATATTATGCATAAAGAAAATGATAGGGAAAATGCATAATGAAAATGAAAAGAATGCTTTATTAGTGTGAAAATAATGTATCTCGATAATTATTTGAGGATACGTTGGGGTTATCTTCCTTCTGCATCTATCCCTTAAAGTTAATCTTACATTGTACCATGGTTAGACTTGTAACCAACTAGAAGGGATGGTCAATCACCTTTCTATCTCATTTCACCTAGCACTTGTTACACATCTTTACAAGCTCTGCAACTCCATACCAATACAGCTTCTAATTTCTAAGTATAAATAACTTAATTCAAATCCTCAAAGGTCACCTTAAGAGACATGGCCATTATTACATGTACCCTTTTAGGTCTTAATTACAACATGGCCTTTTGGATCCTATTATAATAATTATAATGCTTATTATGAAGAGACATCATCTTTGTTATAGAACAACATTAATTGAAAATGGAGATGTGGCAAGAAGCCCACTACATTCCTTTTCAATCTACAATAATATTATTTAAGATATTTCTGCCTCTAAAAACCATTCTAGTCATGTTAGATGATTTCTTTAATAATCTTTTGAATTCATCAAGTTATGCATTTAGCTAAGATTTTATAAGTATTATTAAATAGAGTAATAGGCCTCCAATTATCAATATGTTGAAGATATCCATTCTTAGGATGAAGACAAATGATACCTTTATTAATATTTGTACTAAGAGAAAATTTTAAATATCTTCTTGAAAACTATGAAAGATATCATCTCCAACTATGTCACAATTGATGGGACGCGATATCGCATGGACCGCGATATCGCGTCAGCCCCTACGATATCACGTACACGATATTGCAGCCCATCACCTTCTCTATAAATAAGAGGCGGCTTTTCCTTGTAAGATCATCTAGATCTAGACCCTTAGCTAAAATCTGGCAGTTTTACCATTCCATAGATAGAATAATTTCCATGTGCCCGCAATAGGAGTCTCAAAGTGAACGGATCTTTATTCGAGCAAATTGTACCTGAGCACACATTTGTGTACAGAAATAAAGACAAACTTTCTAATAAACCTTGCAGTGCATGGACTAAGCTAAATATGATTTAATTATTGTTAATGCTTAAATGCTTTCTAGATAATTAATCTCTCTCAACCCTTAACTCTCCTAGTTAAGTGCATTCAGTACAACCATTTCGAGCATGTGTGCTACACTTGGTAACCCAGTAACGAATAGAGTTTGGTAATCCCAATAGTGTTGCACTAGTTCAAGGTTTGTACGGCAAGAGGGAACGAATACTGATGCTAGGACAATTAGAGCTTAGTTAGTGAAAGTTAGTTACTTAGTCTCTTCACCCTTTCTCCTCTTAGCATAGGCGATAAAAAGATAAAAGACATAAAAATTATATACCTCAGACTTACTTAACCATACAACCGTGACAATACAAGTAAATCTGGGAAGACAATGATTGATTAACCTTAAGTGTTCCATAAGGCGCATAAGCACTTGGTCCTTGGAGTTTAACTGAATCAGGCATGTAACGCTCATATTCTTATGGTTGAGTGTAGGGGTACCTCGCCACTCATCATTGGCACCGTTGCCAGGGACTTAGTTGTTTGTGCGCTACGTAGAACATACGAAATCATTTACATCATTGGAAAGCTTAAATGAATCCTTAGGGTTAATCAAGAGAAAAATAACATAATGGTAAATAGCACACTGAACAAGAATAAAATGTCTTCGTCTTCAAACAAAAGCACTTCGCTGCCTAGAAATAACACTAGAGACAATCGGCGGCACAACACACATAACCAAAATCCACCAGTTCCTCAACAATTCAGTGTGGTATATATTCATCATGATGAATATATACCTAACTTTACCTTTTTCTTCCATCAAGATGAACAACTACGTTGGAGAGACTTGGAGGGTAACATAGTGTTGCCTCCAGACAGAGCTGCCACCAACATGCTCCTTCGTGCCCTCGCACGAATAGGCATGTTGCAATTATACGTTGAGTACATTGCATGTGATTACAACACAAGGGACTACCATCCCACAAAAGCGCAATGTCAATGGGACTCACAGTAAGAGAATTACCACATATCATTGAAGGGCAAAGGCCCCCGTAATGCTTCACCCATCTTAAATGAAATTGAGGGTGGTGAACCTGTTTTTATAGGTTCTCCACAAAACAATGTTCCCCCTCCTAATGATGGTTAGGAGGCGGTGTATCAAAACCTATGCTCCATGATTCACAACCTTGGTTCTGATCCCCATGAACACCAAGTGTTCAACTAGGGAACATAAACACATGACAAGGGTGAGCATTCTGATCATCATCACGATTAGGGCTAGGACCACAGAAGAGAAGGTAGAGAACATCGTCATGGTGATGGTTCTCCTTCTTCTTCGCCTTCATCATCACATTCACCCTCTCCTTCAACATCAGGACGTAGTCACAAAGAACCTAACTGTGAGGATAAGGGTAAAGATAGTGAGAAACCTCAACGAGAGAGTCAAGAGTGAGGATGAGGGCACTTGAAAGAACCAAGGCATGGAAGAAGGGAGAGTAGGGAACTGCATAGACATCATAGATGCTATGAGAGAAATGACAAAGAAAGAACCCCTACTTGCAACCCAAAACATGTTAGACATCACGGAGGCTGTTAGAATACCTACAAGGCATCAAAAAGATATCCGGATCAAGAGACTAGACATGAATAATATCCCACGATTTGAGGGGGGATACAACGCTGATCCGCAGAACCACTTACAGGCATTTCATGATGCCTATGCCTTGCAGAATATTGAAAATGAGTGGAAAAAATTAAAGTTATTTCCAAGGACACTCATAAAGAAAGCAGAAAGCTGGTATCGGTCCTTAGAACCAGAAACCATTAGGAGGTGGAGTACGATGCCAGAACTATTTAACGTTAAGTATCAAACGTACTCCCGAGTGTCCAACCTGTGAAAACAAATCCAAGGATGGAAGCAGGGGTCTCATAAATCCTTGGATGCTGGCATGGGCCATTATTATACACTATTACATCATTGCCTAGGCCATGGTTACTCACAGCAGGATCAACTACGCCATCTCGTAGATGGACTTAGGCATGAAACTAGGAGAACCCTTGGAACATATGCCCAAGGGAGATTATCTGAGCTTAGCTCCCATCATATCCATAGATTTTTGGAGCAAGTAGCTAAGGAAGAAGGAGAGCTATGCAAGAGAGAAAGCACAGAAGAGTATAACTGCAATCCTTCCCTCCGAAAGAGGGTGAGATTCTGTGAGGAGGAGGATGAGTCACCACTCGAAGAGTTGGTGAGTAGGAAAACCTTGCCGCTTTAGAAATTAACAACAGAGGTGTTGGCTAAGGTAGATCAAATGTGGGACTCCTTAGATAGTAGATTTGAAATCATTCTAAAAATCATAGAGGAGTCTAAGGAGTGAAGTACTGACTATGATAAAAAGAAGAAGAGAGAAGTGGTCAATGCACATAACAAAGGTAAGGGTAAAATGGCTATCACTGAAGAGGTTGTGGACTCAGATATAGACAATGACGGTGGATGTGAGATATGCCAATATGACCATCCTAAGAGATGTTGCCCAATAATCTCACATCTACAAGAGTCTGGGGTGTATGCACTCAACCCAAGACTTAACAAATGGCAAGCACCCCGTCAGTTACCTTATCCCCAAGGTAACCCAAGGATGTCACAACTTTGAGCTTCATCTTGTGAAGCATGTCCTGACTTAAAATAGGTTGTTATGGATATCACGATCTGTACAAAAAAGTCATGATGTCTACTAATGATCGTGGTGATAGTCACGATGTCCTTGAATGCTAAAAAATGTTGGGGGAAGCTACGCACTTGCTGCTGCTGCTACCAAATGACTATGTTGGCCATTCGGTGGACAAATTGGCTACTGTGAAGATGCAACGTAAAACTGCGTTTCATTAGAACCAATGGCGAGTACCCATAAACCCTTGAAACAAAATGAAAACTATGAAATTAAAAGGAGATAGCCAAATCTACAAGTAAGCACCAAAACTGAAAAAATCTATTGCCATCAAACAAAGGAATCCAACATCTCGAACAAATAAATGATGTAAGCTACGTACAAAACTGTAAATCATCTTTAATGATAAAAGAAATGTCAATATTAATGAAAAAGGTAGAAATTCATTATTTGCTAAAAAATCAAATCATCATAAAAACAATCTTTACTTAAATACAAGAATTATTCATAGAAGAACTATCTCCCTAATAAGAAATAAAATCCATATTCTATTATTACAAATTCATTAAAATAAAAACTCTAATTCTATCATAGACACCTACAAATCCAAATGAATCTACTACAAGCTATAAAATACAAATCTCTAAAAAATACCTAGGGAAACCCAAGTCTAAAAGTATAAGAAAACATTGCTAATGTAGCAAGAGCAAGATCTCTCTCAGCATCTAGAAGAATCAGTTAGAAAACAAGAAAGGGGCCAAAATAACTCACCTTGTTATTGCTATAATTAACTTGATGTAGATGAACATACAACATGCATACCGCATATGAAAACAAAAATAACACATGAACTACTATCTAACTGCTATGATTGTAGCCTCAACTAGAGCTTTCGCTTTGGATTTTAAATATATGCAAAACTATATTATATGATCAAATTTAATAGGTAATAGGCTTTATATTTCAACCAAGAATTTTTCCAAAACTAAATAAGGTAAAAAAAGAAAAACCCTAGAAAGATAAAAGACAAGGTTCTAGATTCACTTAACCTAGTCTAGAAAATTCCAACTTAATAACCCACAAAAATAAGAAAAAAAGGAAGCTAAATTAAGAAACAAAAATAAAAACTAAATACTAACATCTAACTATCCTAACATAAAATTAATACATACATAAAAACTCACTAACTACCAAAAGAAACAAAGCATACTATATAATCAAATAAGCAAAATATGCTATAACCACTAACCATGTAACTAAAATAATGTAAATAATAATGAGGTGTAAGCCTAGTGATAAGAATCTTAGTTTGAAAACTTCAAATGATAGGTTCAATTCTGGTGGACAATGCCAAGTTACAGATCTTTAGATATACCTATATTATAATTATTTTAGGTTTCAACACCCCCCCTTAAAATACCATAAATAAAATTATAACAAAACTCATATTAAACATGTGAAACAAAAAGGTAAACATGTTAACACTATCACAATAAACTAGGCATAAAATTAAATAAATAAACCTATTTATTTAACTCCATACAAAAATAGGCCCAAATAAAATGTTAGGAGTTTAGACATTATTGAAGATCAGAACTAGACTTAACATTTTACAAATGGCACTATTAATAAGATGGGTCAACCACTATTAGAATGGAGAAAAATTTTTGATATTTTAATTTGCAATGGACTTGCTATATTTCTTCAATCTTCATCATTTATTTTTATAGGACCTCAAGGTAACTCTTACATTGATCTTTTTATGTTCTTATGAAGATATTGATTTTATTAAAGAGTTAACAATTGTAGAAGATTTAGTTTTTTTTTTTTTTTTTTTTTTACAAACTCAAATTTTTTCTCATACAGAAAAAATAAGAATAGAAAAAAATGTCAATATAAACTCACCCCAACATTCAAGAAAAAATATATAAATGCAATGCATAACAAATGGACTCTTGAAAGATGACATAAGGATCTTGAACAAATTTTTCTTACAGTAGCTAAGTAAGTTATGCATTCACAACAAGGTGCTCAAAAGACTTGGTTTGATGAGGATTGCATGCAAGCTAGGCTATATATTAAGAATACAAATAAAATTCATAAATAAAGTTTAGTTAAGGCATATAAATGTTTGATTAGAACTAAGAAAAGGAAATTTATCAAGGAACAACACAAATATTTTTCTTACACCATTAAAAAGGAACATAGAAAGTGTTGGCAATGTTTTCATCATAAAGCCTCTTCATCATTTAATTTTTCTTTTTAAGATATTTTTTCATTTTACAATAAGCTATTTACATGACAAGATGATAATCTACTACTATTGTATAGCAAGCACTCTCCAATTTACTCTTGAAGAAGTCATAAAGGTTATTAAAAAGGTAGCATCTAGCAAAGTTGTAGATTCAAATGGTTTATATGTAGAATTATTAAAGTGGACAAGATTTGATATTCATAGAAAACTTTGGCACAAATTAAATTTAGTAATGGAACAAGGATTAAACTGGCATTAGAAAACTAGTAAAGCTATCTTGTTATATAAAATGGCGATAAAAATAACTCAAACAGTTATTGAATGATCATTGTGAGTAATACTTTTGCTAACTTGTTGGGCACTTTGCTAGGAAAAAGAAATAGTTCTTGGGCTAGAGGTAGCCAAGTCAGGGCAAGTTATCAAGTAGGCTTTAAACAAAATCACTCTACTATTGATCACTTAGTTATTCTTAGACACTACATGGAGTTTGCAAAAATACCTAATAAAAAATTTTTATTTATTTTATTAATTTTGCAAAAGCATATGATTCAATGATCCACACAAAACTATGGTTATGCTTGCATAATATTGACTTCCCTTTAGATTTAATTATAGAAACTCAAAGATTATATGAGGAAGTGACTATTGAAATTATAGATAGCAATTTAGAGAAAATTTTTCAATTCTAAAGCAAAATTAGAGTTAAGCAAAGTTGTAGACTTTCTCCAACTCTCTTTGGTATCTTTATTGATGAAATGTAGGAATGATTATGTAACAGACAAGATAGTTATGTTATCAAAATTGGATCCTAAGTAGTAAATCTTCTTTTATATGTAGATGATGCTGCCTTGATCTCCACTACTAAAGAAAGTATACAAAATATGTTGCAAATTTTAGAAAATTATTATCGTTCATCTAGACTTTAAGTGAATGTAGATAAAACCAAATTAATGATTAAGATACAATAAATAAGAGTTATAAGTTCCATGTTGGAAGTACAAATGTGCAAATAATAGATTCTTTTAAATATTTAGGTCTCATTTACATGAACAATCATATGTGAAGGAAGTGCTTCAAAGAAAAAATAGTAGGAGGTTTCAAGGATTTATATGTTTTTACAAACATGTGTAAGGATTTAGGTCTCTGAGCTTGGAAGGTCAATAAAAAATTTTTTATACTATCATTGTAACACTCTCCTTCCCATACCTTAGGTTGGAGAGCATTGCATTGGATAGAACCCTTAACAAAATGACTAGTCATGGAAAGGAATGCGAATAATGAACTATGCAACGAAAGGAACAGGGAACCTATCATGAAGCCATAAACCCCAAGAGAAAAGAAGAGAAAACTAACAATAGAAGAAAGAAATACATGAATATAAAATTGTACAAGAATAAAATTGCTAGAAAAGAATAGGATAACATAAATTGTGAAACTAAATTCCATAATATATATGAATACCATATTATCATGAGTCCAAAACATACATGATGCATAAATCCATAAATAAAAAAGAGAATTAATGTCTCATACAATGCTAGAATGTCAAATTTAAAAGCTAAAGCTCTAAACTTATACATAATATCAACAAGCTCATATCCTCATCATAGTCCTCCAAGAGTTTCATTTCCCTCCGCAAAACTTGATCAACCTAAAAATAAAATAGGTTACCTATCAATATAAAACTAAGTGAGAAACCTTGGCAATGTCTCTAATTACTAAATGGACTCCTGATCTCATGGGGATTAGGAGGAGCATGGCTAACATGCAAAATATGTTAGCTTAATAAAACACACAAGTGAACCACTCAAAATATCCATACAAATATATAAATATACAGCCATAACATCCATCCATCATACAATGCCAAAGATAAGATTGGCCTACTCCAACCATCATCATCACAAATAAGGAGGCTAGCATGCACCACACTCAGTGCAATATGTATGTTACATTGTCATGTGTACTTGCTAAAAGCCAAAACCAACATGTATCCAAATCAAATATCAAATTACCATGTGCATGGATTTATTATTAGTCTTAACTATGATGTGAAATGTCACCCAAAACATCACCTCGCCAAATGTATTGAAGCTAGAGGCATCACCCAAGACATCACATCTAATATTCTAGAGGCACAACTAAATCAAAAGGACCAATGAGATATGGAATCATTCCCTTTTGCAAGATGGGGCCTGCAGCAAGAGCTACATTAGTGCACTCTATAGTGTGTGTCAAATATGAAATCATCTGCAGGGAGCCCATCTCCAACTAGCCATACAGTCTCAATGCTAGTTCCAACATCTTACAACCAAACAAAACAAAACATGGCAATCAAATTGATAGTGGAGGCAACAATGAACAAGAGATTTCATCTCATTAAGAGATTCAATAATATAAGAGATCCTCGTAAGGATACCAAACCAATAATTCACATGACACTAATAGGAAAAATTCCATCACTTGGTAACCTAGCATCATGAGGAACCAAAATCCATATCCAAGAAAGCTTACATAACTCAACCATATTCCAAGATGCCAACTAGGCTGAAGAATAACAAAATCAACCCAACAATAAAGAGGATTTAACAAGGTTGTAGAAAAAATCTTAAAGAGATGTCATGACATATCAGACTAGAAGTCTTAGGTGAGATGTCATGACATCTCAAGGAACAAGTCTCGGGTAAGATGTCATGACATCTCAGGGAAGAAGTCTCAAGTAAGATGTCATGACATATTAGGGAAGAAGTCTCCGGTGAGATATTGTGACATCTTGAGAAAGATGTCAACTGCAAGATGTCATGACATCTTAGATGGGATGTCTTGGGTAAAGATGTCGTGACATTTAGAATAGGATGTCTTAAATGAGATGTAATGGCACCTCAAATGGGATGTCTTGGGTGAGATGTCGTGACATCTAGGATAAGATGTCTTGGGAATCAAGAGATGTCTTGGTTGATGTTAAGACATCTCAGGAAAGATGTCTCTAGGTTGGAGAAGACATCTAGAAGTAGGGTAAGACATCTTGGGGGAGACGTCTTGTACATGAGTGAGACATCTTGATAGAGGTACATGGATTCATGAAAGATGTTAGGCAAGGATTTAGAACATCTTTTTTAGCTAGAAAAAATTGAGAACTAGCTAGAAGACACTCCTGAATCACAAGAGTCAATGAGGAACAACAAGAAAGGGCTTAATGAGTTTAGAATGTAATTAGACAACGAAGGAGAAAAATCCAAAATTGAGATAGGGAGAGAAAACTGAAGTCAATATAATCACAAGACTAGGAAAAATATTAATGTGGGAAAAACTAATATAATACACCAAGATTATAGAATAGCCAAGGTAGGATGAATTCAAGCCAAAGTAGTATGCAAACGAAGCTTCGCAAGAATGGTCAAAGATCACAGCAGGAAAATGATATGAGAGAAGCCTTGTCCCAATTCATTACATACAATCATAGCTTAAATATCTTAAAACAAGATAAATTCTCTAAAGTAGTTCTTGAGGATTTGCAAGACTATGATTAGTATTTTTATGGAATACAATGGTTAAGAAAATGGAATATCTCTTAGGAAGATGTGTAGAAAAATCCTAAGCATATTCACCAACTAGTCAAGCAAAAAGTTTTAACACAGATGTTGGCTAATATAGAAGAAGAAAGGTAATTTTATTTACACCACATTAGATCTAATAAACTAGATGTAGAAGCTCAATATCTCTTAGCTACTATTTCTATCTAATAAATTTGATAAAATTTCAATAAGGTGACTGCATCGATGCATGCCTATTAACACATCCCTGTCGATGTAACTAAGGATGCATTAATGCAGGTGCATCAACACTGATACAACCATTCCCTATATAAATGTGCCTATCCATTGCATTTATGGTATCTTTTGGTCATAGCTTAGCTAGACTCTTGTAGTTTCTCCTCGCAAGAGTTAGTAAATTTTCCCCTCTAAGTGCCCATAGCATGGATTAAAGTGATTGTATGGAATTTTATTTGAGTGCAACATGTACCTAGATACATTTGCATGAATGGAAATAAAATCAATATTTCTTCAATTCATTGTAGCACTTGAATTAGTTTAACTTTACTTTCTAGCAATTTACTTTAAATGCAATTTACTTTCTTGTTATTAAGTACTTAATATTATAATTTATAATCAACATGAGCATGACCACTTTGAGTATAACATATTCATGCTTAGTAATCCTAGCAGTGGATACTTGGTTCACCCAATAGTGGACAGTTGGTAACCCAGCAGCATTAGTATAAGTTCAAGATGTGTATGGAGAGTGGGAATGGATGCTTCATGTTAGGATAGTTAATCAATTAATTATTTAGTTAGTTAGTTAATTTAAACATTAACTCTTTATTTACCAATCAGTTAGTAGGCACCTAAAATTATAAAAACTATAAAATAAATATTTTACACCTCAATCATAGTTAACCCTAGAAACAAATGAACACAAGTGTTGATTGGAAAGATATATGATTAGCAACCACATATTTTACCATCTAGGAACATATGCCACTTAGGTAAATAGAGTCTATGGAATTCAACCAAATTGTCCATACATTATAGTAATTTTTTGTAACATCCCTATTCCCAAATGGTGTTGCTACATAACGAAGATGGTGCCTCTTCATGATACGTATTATTATTATCATAACAAAACTTGAAAGGATATGTTGTAATTGAGACCCAAAAGAGTGCATTGTAATAATGGGCATGTCTCTCAAGGTAACCTTTGGAGGTTTTACCTAAAGCATTTATACCAAGTCTTGGAGGTTGTGCCAACATGGAGTGGCAGAGTCGGTACAAGCAAGTCATAGGAGCCGAGTGAGGGATAGGAAGTGGACTAGCCATCCCTTCTAGCCAGTTATAGGCCTAACTATGGTGGTAGTGCTAGATTGCCTCTAAAGGGATAGATGTCAAAGGAAGAAAACCCCAAGGAACACTCTCAAAGCAAGATCCAGATACTCAATTCCATATCAATAAAGCATTCTTTTCTTTTCTTTTCTACATTTTCCCTATTAGTTTCTTTATGCATAATGTCAAATGTTACATATATTTGACGTTTGGTATATTGTCTTCTTACGCATAATGTCTAATATAACATATATTTGATGTTTTCCATGACATCTGGGAATGAGATATCACATTTTTATGGTTGGGCGTAGGGAATGCTTACTGCTCATCAATGGCATAATTGCCAAGGACTCTTCATTTTAGTTAAGTATGCTAAGTAGTATTAGATAGTAAGTGATGAGTGGCGAGGTACCCCTACACTCCACCATACGAATACGAGGGTGCACGCGCGATCCGGTCGAACTCCACAGACTAAATGCCTTAACGCCACAAGACACACTTGGGGTTAATCATTCGTTGTC
>MNCI01003349.1:111419-124279 GCA_015680685.1 Gnetum montanum | reverse complement strand
GGAGTGCCGCCTCTTATTTATAGATATGGCGGTGGGACGCGATATCGCGTACGCGATATCGCATGGGATGCGATATCGCGGCCTAGTGTAATTCGCGTCTCATCAATAAGATCATCCAAAGTCATTGTAAAAGAAAATAACACATTATCTTTTAAAAAAATAATAATAATCATAATATTTTATCAAGGCATACTATATCCAAATCGACTAGGATGTTATCTTTTCACAGGAATGATTTACCACCTACTGATGATTCTAACCAACAACGTGATAAACCTAGAAGGAATGCTAATGAAAGACCTTAAAATGTGCAGGTTGTCTATGCACATCTAGATCCTCATTATCCTAACTTTACTTTCATCCTCTATCAAGATGAACAATTGTGTTGGAGACATTTGGAGGGCAACATTGTGTTGCCACCCAATCATTCTATTCCTTCAATGCTTATGGAAAATCTCATGAAGCTAGGGCTTGAATCAGCAAGTCCAAAGTATGAAGTAATGGAGCACTACTTCAAAAATTATTAATCCATAAAGGCCCAACTTAGAAAAGATAAATGCATGGAGGCACACCATGAAGTCTCCAAGGGAAAGTAGATTCCAATCTTACTATTTTCACAATTAAAGAAGGAGGGTCCAAAATTTCCATCATGGTAATCTAAACATTAACATCCATCTCCTCTCAATAAGGAGGATACAACTCAACAATGATTGTAATCAACCTTGGTGAATAGCCATGATGAGGGTAGAACTAGTTCCAAAACTAGGAGAACTTCAACACTAAGGTCTTTGAGTCATTCATTGAGAGAATAATTAAGGGATCATAGAAGAAGGGTAGGTCAACATTACTTTCCTAATCCTAGTCCTTCATCTTTACCATCTTCCTCATCATCAAGCTCTAACAAGGATGGACATGACTATGATAGAAGGAGAAATGATTGACACTAAGATGGAGATGACACCAATCAATTACTGAGCATAACATTGACATGTCCCTAGCAATGGCACCAATGATGAGTAGCAAAGTAGTCCAACATGCAACCATATGAGTTATGAGTGTTCACATGCAACCCAATCAAAATCCATGGATAAGGTAATGTAATTATGCTAGTAATTAGTTAGAGTTTATGATCATTATCTTCCCACATGAGTTAGTAAAATCAATGCATATGGTTTAACTCATGGTGAGGCATATTGATGAGCAATGCAGTACCCCCTATGCCCAACCACATGAATCACAAGCATTCATGCATGACTTGATTGAATTCTATGGATGGGACTAGTTGTGGCATTTAGATCATTATGCCTTGATCACAATTCATTTTCTTCCCACTTAGACTAGTGGTTGCTTTGTCACATATGGTTTAGTCCAAAGTGAGACATATGATTCTTGATGTTGTTTTGGCCTTAGGCTACTCCTAATGACAATAAAGAAATCAATTATTTAACTAATTAGCAAAATAAAGTAAAGTCTAAACTAGCCTACGGGTGATGAGTGTCCATGCCCAGCTTGCCGTACACATCCTAAATCCACGTATCATCTACTGGGATTACCAAGTTCTATGCTACTAGGTGAACCAAGTAATAACACTACTAGGATTATCAAGAGAATATGTGTTTACACTCAAAACTGGTCATGCTTATCCAGCCAATTCATTAATTTGCATGGAAATGTAAATATTAACCAAGTACATGGACTATAAATTGCATTAAAAGTAAATTTAATCTAAGTCAAAGTGATACAATGAATAAGAATAGATCTTGATCTTATTTCCAATCATGGAATGTGTCTAGGTACATTGCCATTCGAATAAGATGCTGTACAACTGACTTAGATCCAAATTGCAGGCACTCGTTGACTATTCTCTAAGATTACAGAATAAAACTACAAGAGTTCAGCCACTCTATTGGCCAAAGAATGCCAATACATGGTGAAAGCACATGTATTTATAGGAAAAAATAGACACTGCATCAATGGGGCCTCATCAACACATCATTTTATGTGTCAATAGGGCCTAGTCAATGAGGCCTAGTCGACAGGGCCTAGTCGTTGTGGCTAGGTTGAAGCAGTTGTGTCAAGGGCGACTGCATCGAAGCAATTTCCTCAAAGCAACTGTGTTGAAGAGGCTCTATCGATGCAACCAACTAATGCCTCATCATACCCCCCATGACTGAATAAAAACTTGTCCTCAAGTTAACAAGATAGGACTGATCTTTCTTTACAAAAAATAGGGAATGATGAGATTATTGACTTACGCTAACTACTAACTGACTTTGAGTGCTGCATTGTAAAATTTTATTTGAGTGGATGCATTACAAAATGACAAAATGACAAAATTATTGGATAGAAATTGAAGATTACAAAATTTGTAGAGGTCTTTAAAAATCAATTGAAGATTATTCTTCTTGTTACCGCTAGCAATGGTAGACTTCTAACCTTGATTGTTATGTTGATGGCTCTCTTGTTATGTAGAACATTCTTGAAGGATGGACTAAAATTTATTCTCATCATCCCATGGATCTAGCAAACATGCAATGCTTGAGCTATTATCTTGTATGTGCTACAATTTTTCCATGGGTATATCCTTTGTTGTTCCCCTCTTTGCTTCATTTTCGTGCTTGGAAAAAGTCCTTCTTCCTTAGGCATTTCTTATAGCATCACCTGTAGTTACCAAAGGATGAACATTAGTTTTGGTAAATTTTCCTTAATAATTAACCCTTTTTGGATCCCTTAGTTTTCATTTAAGCACAAGGTAATGATAGCATACTATGTCCAAGGCTATCAGGTAACTAAAATCATCAAGCTGTTCACATTATTTTGATCAATTACTATTAGTTACCATGATGTTCAAAAATAAGATGTTAGAAAATTTTCAAAGCAAACATTCCTTAACCCCATGACTAATAAGTGTAACTTTGAAAGCACACAAGTTTTTGAACAATTAAATCCAAAGGTGCAATTTAGAAGATGGCCAAGAAATATTGAACTTGAAGGATATGGAAACAAAAAAGTAGGAAAAATTAATGAAACAAATGAGACGTAGTTTCAAAATCATGCATAAATTCAGAGAAATCATCATTGAAATTCTTGAAGATGTGAAGGTTAGTTCAAAGTTATGATCAACAAAAGTTATGCAAGTGGATCCTTCCCAAAGCAGGCTCCTACCATAATGCCCTTGCATAACCACTTCTATAGATGTCCATGGGCACCCGAGAAGTTAAATGTAGATCATGCTTTTGTTCCAAACAATAGAAAACTTTCATGATTGGGATGTTGTAATATAATACACAAAACCAAAAGGCTCATAATCGCATGCAACAGTGAGGTGAATGATCAGATGAGAAGGGATTACAGAGATAGGGATGTAAGGTACTTGACCATGTCCACAATAGGTTCTTGTGAAAAATGTGATTAAAATGATTAGCATACCTATCCATCCAAGTTCAAACCAAGTCCATACCATGAACAGTAACCTCACATTGATGTGTTTCTTCCTGCCAACCACCATGAGACCACAACCACATCAAAGAACAATTATCACTTCAAAAAGAGAAGAAAAGAAAAGAAGGAAGGAAGGGCCTTAGTTAGAGGATGCCTTCAGGCATGGGTAACATGTCTTTTTAGCCCCATAAGTAGTGCTTGTAGCCCCTTATTATGTTTAAGGGGTGTGCTTTAAATTCCCATTATTATTATTATTATTCTTTTTCTTTCCCTTTTTTTGATTGATTTTTTTTTCCTTTTTTTACTTCTTTTTTTTTATTTTAAATTAAAAAAAATTTTGAAATGGGAACCACACCATGCAAAGAAATAGCTTCCTTTTTATTGGTTGACAAAGAAGTGATGATACATTCCTTGAGGAGTTATAAACCACATGAAGGAAGATAGAAGAAAACCCAACAAGTCCCCTTACGGTCACACCCTTACCATTCCCACTTGGTTGTTCCCTCTTTCTTTAGGGTACAATGATCATTAATTAATTTTAGTTTCATGAAATAAGAACCAAATTATTTCCATGAAAAAAACCTTTTATTCAGAGAATTGGAGGGATGGATGAGGTGGTCTCACTACTTTACACAATTACTTACCCAATCATCTTGATAGCATAGCATAAAAACCCAACACATAGCATTGACTTTTGCATCATGACTTGGCAATAATATTAACAAAAACATGAAATACATTCATTAAACATAAAGAGAATGACTCAAAAAAAGAGAAAAATATTAAGAAATGGAAAATATTAAGAAATAGAAAACATATAAAGAATCAGAAAATTTTGAAAGATATAGGAAAATGATAAAAAATTACAAAATAAAAAAGGTGAAAAATACTTATTAATTCTTTAACCAAGATGGAGCATCTCCTCCATGACTAATCTTATGATGGCACATTTAGCAGATGGATTGCATAATCCCCTAGTTATACACCACCGGTAATGAGCGGTGAGGTACCCCTATGCCCAACCATACAAATCATGGGTGTTCATGCATGACTCGGTCGAATTCCGTAGACTGCAAGCACTTACGTATACCGAATTCTAGCCAACAAAACCCTAGTTATAATGGTTGTTGTCTTCCCAATTTCACCTGTGATATTCTAAAGTGATGGTTGAGTGAGATTGAGGCAAATGATTTTTATCAGTTTTCTTTTTATATTTAAAGGTCTAAGTCTTTTAATGTAGGAAATGGAAAGTTGTATAACTTGTAATAGTTATACTCTATTGCTTAACTCTCCCTAGCATAAGCAATTGATCACATCTTCCATGCACATCCTGAGCATATCCTAACCACTACTGGATTACCAGATGTTAAGCGTCACTAGGTTACCAAGTATCTGATGTATGTTCAAGATGGTCGTGCCTATGGTTCTCATAAAAGATGAAAAGGATAATAAACATAAAGCGATAATAATAAAGGACTTTGGAATGCTTAAAATGTTGAAATATTAAATTGTTTTAATTCTTAAGTAATTAAATCCAAATGCTACAAGGAATATTCAAAAAGCTCATCTTTATTGCCACTCACACCAATGGGCTCAGGTACATTAGCGCTCGAATAAAGAGCTATACACCTTTCTCACACCTGATATGGGCACTTGGGAAATATTCTAACTTACATGAAACAAAATGCAAGGGCTTCACTATAACTACCAAAAAGATGTCATAAATGCTATGGGTGTGCTCATATTTATAGCGAGAGATAGACTCTACGTTAACGAGGTCGCGTTAACGCATGGACAGATACGTTGACGAGGTCACGTCAATGTGGCTGCGTCAATGAGGCTCCGTTAATGCAACCCAATTAATGTATCAACTGAACACTTCATCATACCCCCATGACTGAGTGAAAACTCTTCCTTAAGTTTATTACAATTTGAAAGGTATGAAGTTATTGATGGTACACGCGACAAAACACATTTACACACACACTAACTCTATTAACATATTAAGTGCCTCAGTGTATGGCAAAACAAATTATAAATTACGATGTTCATAGACAATGAAATCGAATATCCTGATACCCATAGATTCTCAACCCTACTGAAATGCTAAAGTTGCTAGAAAAGGTCACACAGTTCCTAGTGGTGGTGGTTCTGACGAGCCTTCACCAACTTCTGGTGCACACAGTAGTTGAGGCATTGATGATGGTTGTCCTATAGCCGCTGTAACTTCTAGAGGCAATCAAAAAGCCTCCAAAAATTTCCTCATCTTCTCCTCCTTGTTTTTGGGATCGTTCACCATCTAGGCAGCTTCACCGATGTGTGTTGGAATGGGAACATCCAAAGGGCATGGAAGTGCATGGAAGAGTTCCTTCAAATTGACAAACCAAGCAGTGAATTATTTTTGTTCAATATCAAACACTCGGACCGATGTTTGTAGCTGCTAGTAGTCATTCATTCATCAGACCGAGTTCTCTACAACAACATTTTATCCTTCAAAATAGGTGCGAAGAACTTTGAGTTCTACATTGGCTATTTCTAGCTTTTTCTTTTTCTCTTTATGTGGTTGGAACTCACCCTTGTATAAAGAATACAAGGTGGCCACTTGTTTCTCCAATTTTGACCATGGCCTTCTAGCTATCAACATAGCCACATTTTCATAACAAAGATTGGCTAACTCCATGTATTTCGTCATCTCTTCAATTTGTAGCTCCTTGAGATGGATCTCAGCTTGGTTGTAGGCGTTCAATCCATCGAAGATGAGCTGCCACACCTCACCTTCTTCCTTGAGCTGTTGGAGTGCTTGCTTCATCTTAGCCTTTGCAACTTGAATCTCTTTTTCATTGACTTCATTTTGCAATCCCACTTGGTCTCTATAATGATTTTTTACTCATTCAAACTTAAGGACCTCATTTTTCCAAACAGCCATTTCAATAGCTGATTTTTGTCGCAAGGCTTGAACTTCCTCCATGGACAGATTACTATTTTCAGTTGTCAATCTCCTTACATCAGTGTTTACCCTAACTAGCTTCTCTTGTTGTTACTGGATAAAATCTTTCATGTGTTGATTTTCAACACCAATGTTGCCTAGGTGATGAACTTCTGTGATCAACCTAACATTCTCCTGGTGAACCTCTGCTAAGTTTTTGTTTAGATGGTAAGAACGAGCGTTTGTTAAGGACTTGTTAAAGATTGTCGACTCTCGCTTATTCTCAACCATCTAAAGTTTGGTTTGAAGCTATTGAAAAGCTTCATCCTTGGTAAGTTCATGGTTGAGATGATCTGGATCAGCAAGTTGGGCCCTTAGTTAGGCAACTTCCATAGTCAAGCATCGATGATCACCCTGGGCTACTTCAAGTTGCTCCTCCAAGATGAGGCACTTGCCCCTTGCTAAGAGCAACTCCAACTAGGTTGCAGTGATGTTGTCTGGAAGATTAAAAACATCTGGAAGTGGTTGCCCAGTTCCCACCAATTTTTCCAAAAACTCTTCATGTTGGGCTACGTTGATTTTGCTATGTTGAGTTCCTACATACGTCTATACATCTTCAAGTCCATGTACATCTAGTACAGGTGCCGTAGGTGCATTAAGGGTCATAGAAATTGTGTTAGCAACCACTTTTGCCGCAACTTCTTATCCCTGGTATTGCATTAGTAGGATAGTTGCCCCCTTTCCATCCTCTAAGTGCATTGAGAAAGTAGCAGCATTTCCTAAAATTTTAGAAAATAGTTGTTGGGTGGACACCATTACTTCTCGGACACTAGGGTCCATTCTTGCAAGCACTTGTGTTCGTGCAGTAAAAAACTCTCCAGCAAACTTATAGATCGAGCCACTTGTTCAAGATGGATCATTGTAGGGCGGTACATCAAAGGGTCTTCTCCACCACCAGTTCCTACTGATTGCTCTTGCTGGCTCAAGAGCAATTGTCAGATCTCACATATGTGTTTTGCGATCATTTGCAAGCCCGACCTTATTGTTTGTGCCAATGGTGGAGGTGATTACTACTCTTCCCTTATTTGCATTGTGGCAGGAGCCTTATCTTTCATCATTTCACACCACAAGGTAATTGGGACGTGACAAAGTGTATCATTAGTGTAGTCTGTTATCCCTGCTCGTTTGCACAACTTCTTGATTAGGTAGGGAAAGTGTAGAGCTTTCCTTCCACGTTCATTTTCAGCAAATCATTTTTCAATTTCAAGGAAAAGTAACTGTGGAAGGTCAATGGGGAACTTCCCACTTAGAGTGGCACATGCACGAGTAGAGAAGGCAGTGATCTTGTTGGGTCTTACCATTGGATTCAAGTGGTAAGACACAATTTTTGAGTAGACTCTCTCTACAGTGGTTAGTATGTCAAACTTCTTACATTCTACCCCATAGCACTGGCTGATCCACTTCCCTTTCACCTCAGGGTCCACTTGTTTTGGAATCTTCGCCACATCAGCTTTAGTCTTAGGCAACCCAAGAGCTTATGCGACTACTTTTGCAAAGTAAGATACATGAATTTCCTTGATTCTTACTCTAGACCCTAATTATTGATTCATCTAGAAGAGATAAGTTTCTCCTAGGTACCATTCACCACTAGAGGTGATGATTGACCACATAGGAGAATTTTGCAATTAGGTTTTGACTTCTTCTGGTGCATTTTCTAGAAATGGTCCAAAGTTTAACTCCTAAAGAACCATTCGTTGTAGCTCCCTTAGCTTGATAGCATCAATACAGGCTTAGGTCAGGGTGACCTCAAGCCATGGCACTATCACAGGAGTCTTGTCCCTTTACGATTGTTCACTAGGGACGTCCTCTTTAGGAATTTAACGAACAGATTCCACATCAAGTTCTTCGTGGAGAGGGCCAGTTGCATGTGAGCCCTCCTCATGCTCTTGAGGTCATGCGCCTATCCTCCCATTTTAGGTCACTTTTCCCTTGGTTCGAATGGTCCTTCTCCCATTAGATGCCTTGGTTTAGGTGCCATCTGCAGTCATAGCATAACCATGAATTAAAATGTGTATAATCTGCTCAAAATGGCAATAATACACCTTCTCATTTTGGCCAAGCTATGACACTGGCACATGCATCCTGTTAGGTTCCTCAAAAGGGAAGTAGTTGAGGGGTTAGAAAAAATAATAAAATATAATGAGTTGCCATTTATAGTTGTTTTGTTGTTTTTGTTTTTTCTTGTTTGTCCCCTAAGAGGTGTTAAGTCTTTGATAATCATAATAATGATAGACCTCATCCCCCCACGATTGAGAGCATACCTTTGATATCAAAAGGGTGAAAGAATGGTTGGATTGGGACACGTGGTAGAAATGGTATGTGCTCGGTAAGAAGACTTGATGGAGAAAAATGGAAAAACTTCCCTTACTTTGTGAACAAATGGACAATTTTCAAAGGCACAACACGGGTATATATAGTATTTTTGACATGCATTGATGGGGCCACATAAATGAGGTTGCGTAAATGTAGGGGGATGTGTATATGGGGCCTAGTTGATGCAATTAGTTAGCTTAGTTAACCTATGTTGACCGATGAAGTAAGGGCCCAAATCTTTAGATTGGAACACAAAGTTGGAGTGATGTAAGAATTTAAAGACCAGAGAACTATTCGATAGAAAGAGAAAGAAAGATTGTTATAAAAAGAAGAGTTAAAGGTAGGAGAATTTCATAATATGGAACTTTGGGGGTGAAGAGCCATGCGATGGATAGAACGGAGATGATCGACAAATTATACCAACGGGGAAGGAGATTAACAATCGATCTCAAAGGATATGCAAGTGGGTCCTTCCCATAGCAGGCATTAGCCTCAATTGCACTTGCACATCATCAACATAGGAGTTCGTGGGCCCTGTAGTTAACTAATGGATACCATAAGTTAATACTCACACCATGAGAACCAGCCAAAGAATTTACGAGTTCAAGCAAGGCACAATAAACGATCAACACATAAAACTAGCAGTGAGGTGAGTAATGGGAAGCAAATGATGGAGAGAAGAGGGAGTGAAATGGAATTCCTAAGTTTGGTCACATGAAATCCCTTGTGAAGTGTGTGATTAAGTGACTCGGTAGGAGCCATCCTTAGTTCAGACCCAAAACCAACCATGCTCAGTGACATCGCATTAACATTCTAAGACTAGTCCATTCCTTTGAGGCACAACAATGCTCCCACAAACAAACACCACTCCAACATGAGCGAGAGATAGGAAGTGAAAAAGGGGCTAAGTTAGAGGGGACAAAAAAAGTCCCATAACTAGTGCTTGTAGCTCATTAGAGGTAGTCTAAGGGGTGTGCTTTGAATTCCCATGTTTTTTTATGGGAATCACACCATGCAAAGACCCATGCAGTTTCGCATGCATTTGATCCAAGGGGTGTGCTTTGAATCCTCATGTTTTTATTTTGTTTATTTTTTTAAAATGATGAGGACCACACCATGCAAGGATGAATTGCCAATGAACTTCATGGGATCTAAGTTCAGATAATCTCACTTGGGCATATGTCCCAAGGGTTCTCTTGGTTTCATGTCTTAGCCCATCTACGAGGTGGCAGAGTTGATACCGTTGTGCATAACCATGGCCTGAGCATCGATGTAGTAATGCATAATATTGGCCCATGGCAGCATCCAAGGGTTCATGAGTACCTTGCTTCCATCCTTGGATCTACTTACGCAAGTTGGACACTCTGGAGTACATTTGGTATTTATCATTAAACAATTCTAGCATTGTACTCCACCTCCTAATGGTTTCCAACTCTAAGGATTGATACCAACTCTCTGCTTCTTTTATGAGTGTCCTAGGGAAAAACTTTAACTTCTGCCACTCGTTTTCAATATTTTGCAAGGCGCAGGCATCATGGAATACCTGTAAGTAATTCTACAGATCAGTGTTGTATCCCCCTTTGAAGCATGGGATATTATTCATATCTAATCTCTTGATCCGGCTATCTTTTTGATGCCTTGTAGGTATCCTCACAGCCTCCGTAATATCTAACATACTTCGGGTTGCTAGTAGGGGTTTGTCATGATCATCTCTCTCATGATTTCTATGATGCCTACATGGTTCCCCACTTTCCCTTCTATGCCTTGACTCTCTAGAATGCCTTCGTCCTCACTCTCAACTCTCTTGTCGACGTCTCTCATTTTGCTTACCCTTATCCTCACCATTGTGCTCCTTATGACTACGTCCTGATGTGGAAGGAGAGGGTGAATGATGTGATGAAGGGAAAGAAGAAGGAGATCCATCGTCATGACAATGTCTCCTACCTTGTCTTTGATGATCCCTGCCCCAATCATGATGACAATCAGAATGCTTACCCTTATCTTGTGCTTGTGTTCCCTCAGTGAACACTTGGTGTTCATGGGAATCAGAACTAGAGTTGTGTATCGTGGAGCACAAGTTCTGATACCCCACCTTCTCACTATTGTTAGGAGGAGGAACATCATTTTTTGGAGAACCTATTGAGATAGGTTCACCATCCTTAACTTCTCTTCTGACAGGCAAAGTGTTGCAGGGTCCTTTACCCTTCAACGATGTGTGATAACTCTACAGCTGTGAGTCCCTTAGACATTGCGCTGCTATGGGATGGTAATCCCTTATGTCATAATCTTCTGCAATGTATTCAGCGTATAATTCTGTCATGCCTATCTATGCAAGAGCACAAAGGAGCATGTTAGGGACTACTCGATCTGGGGTAACACTATGTTACCTTGCAAACCTCGCCAACGTAGTTGTTCATCCTGATGGATGATAAAGGTAAAATTAGGTATATACTCATCGTAATGAGTATATAGTATTTGATACTATTGAGGAACTGGCAGTTCTAGGTTATGTGTGTTAGACCACCAACTATCTCTTGTGTGATCCCTAGGTGGTGAAGTGCTNGAGGTATCCCTACACTCAACCATACGAATACGAGCGTTACACGCGCAATCCAGTCGAACTCCACAGACTAAGTACCTACATGCCTTATGGAACACTTAAGGTTAATCATTCGTTGTCTTCCCAGACTTACTTGTATTTGTCATGGTTGTATGGTTAAGTAAGTCTGAGGTATGTGATTTTTATATCTTTTCTATTTTATCGCCTATACTAATGAGGGAAAGGGTGAAGAGACTAAGTAACTAACTTTAACTAACTAAGCTCTAATGCCTAGCATCAGTATCTGTTCCCACTTTCCATTCACACCTTGAACCAATGCAACCTTATGGGATTACCAAATGTTATTCATTGATGGGATTACCAAGCGTAATGCACGTGCTCGAAGTGGTCGTACTGAATGCACTTAACTATGGGAGAAGGGTTGAGAAAGATTTAATTAACTAATAAAGCATTTAATTGATGAAAAATAAATAACAATAATTAAAGTCCTATTTAGCCTATTCCATGAATTGCAAGGTTTATCCAACAGTTTGTCTTTATTGCCGTACACAATTATGCATTCAGGTACAAAATTGCTCAAATAAAGATCCGTTCAATTTGGGACTCCTACTATGGGCACATGGAAATTACTCTAACTCTGGAACGGAAAAACTGCAAGAGTTTGGCTACGATCTAGATCTAGATTGTTGATGAGTGGCGAGATACCCCTACACTCAACCATACGAATACGAGCGTAGCATGCGTGATCTGGTCAAACTCCGCAGACTAAGTGCCTACATGCCTCATGGAACACTTAAGTTTAACCATTCGTTGTCTTCCCAGACTTACTTGTAGTTTTCACGATGTATGGTTAAGTAAGTCCGAGGTATATGATTTTTATTGTCTTTTCAGTTTTATCTCCTATGCTAGTGAGTTGAAGGGTAGAGAGACTAATTACTAACTCTAACTAATGAACTAAGGCTAAATTAACCTAGCGTCAGCATCCATTCCCACTTACTGTACACACCCTAAGTCGATGCGACTGTGGCTACCAAACGCTAATTGTTGCTGGGATCACCACGCGTAATGCATGTGCTCGAAGCGGTCGTACTGAGGCACTTAACTAGGAGAAAAGGGTTGAGAGAGAAAGTAGTAAATAACGAATAATAAATAACAGTAAAGAAAATCCTAATTAGCCTATTCCATGCACTACAAGGTTTATCCAAGAAGTTTGTCTTTATTGTCGTACACAACTTGTGTTCAGGTACAATGTTGCTCGAATAAAGAGCCATTCACTTTAGGACTCCTACTATGGGCACATGGAAAATATTCTATCTCTGGAGTGATCAATCTGCCAGAGTTTCCCTACTGTCTAGCCTAGGATGAGGAAACAAGGGAAACCCACCTCTTATTTATATATATGACGACGCACCGTGATATCGCGTACGTGATATCGTAGGGGATGACGCGATATCACGGCCCATGTGATATCACGTCTCATCATACCCCCATGACTGAATGAAAACTCGTCTTTGAGTTCCTTACAAAATATTGCAAAGGTATGGGATTACTGACTAAATG
>MNCI01003349.1:92491-110769 GCA_015680685.1 Gnetum montanum | reverse complement strand
CATTTGGAACAAGAGTTAAAGTCTTAACCACAAGAATCTACCAAAAAGAAAACAATGCATCAACCAAAATATATACACTAATGATACAACCGACAATGAGGTGAAGAATGGAGAGAAGGATGGAGAGAATAGAATGGAATGGAATCCCAAGAACAAGGTGGTGTACAGCCCCTTGTGTGTGTAATGATTAAAGTGACTTAGCAGGTCCCATTCCAAGTCTGGCCTTAAACAGACCACTTCCAGTGACTTCACATTAATACATTTGGCCAATCCATCCTCTTGAAGTAACAAGAATGTCTTCTCCAAGAGTCACCACCATTCCGACAAAATAAGGAGGAGAGAATGGGAAGTGAGAAGGGCCTTAGTTAGAGAGAACATTTTTTGTTCCATAACCAGTGCTTGTAGCCCAAGGAATTATTACGTCTAAGGGGTGTGCTTTGAATTCTCACTCTTTTTTATTTTGTGTTTTGTGTTTTTATGTGTGAGAACCACACCATGCAAAGACTTTGTTATTTTTATTACTCAGCTTCCTGATAATTGGGTAACATCAAAGTAGTAAGAAAACTCAAGAAGAAAAACATCCAAGCACCTAAGAGAATGGTCAACACAAATGCATCAAGTTCCCTTGAAGTCACACCCTTTTCAATCCTTGAGTCCTTTCTTAGTTTGAGAAATGCCCAGTCACCAATTCGTTAAAGTTCTTATTATGAAGGGGACTGTACATTTCCAAGCTGAGAGAGACCATAGAAACTAGTGGATGGATGGATGAAGTGATCTCATTACCTGTCATATCAAAAGAAACATACCTTAGTATTAACATCGTGACTTAATACCTTAGTATCAACATCGTGACTTAAAGGTAAAAACCAAACATTAGCAATCAACATGAAAATAGTTCATACCATCACAAAGAACACTTATTGGGTGACAAACTTACAAGGTGGATCACACGCACACACACACACACAAAATGAAAAAGTATAATGATGCTGTAAGAAAAAAACAAGAAAGTTAAAGAAATTTGTAAAACAAAAACGTGTAAGACAAAAATGTTGTAAAATAAAAATGTGTAAGACAAAAACGTGTAAAACAAAAACATGGAAAACAAAAATGTGTAAAACAAAAACGTGAAAAACAAAAACTTAAAAGAACTGAGGGCCCCATATGATTAGCATAGGTGGCCAACTCCCCCATGACTGAGTGGAAAGGGCGAGATCTGAAATAATGAGCGCCTATTTAAATTTCTAAAAAGTGTCCAAGTCCTCCCAATTGATGATCTTAGATTAAGGGGTGGAATTTGGCGACGCTCATACTTTAATGTGTCTATGCCTTCATTGTTAGCATGAGTTTCCTTAGTTCATTCCGTGCATATTAGTTTGCTCTTTCTAGTAGCTATCAACCACGGGGTGTCTACTACTGGTGTGGTTGCTACATATAGGCACCTTTGAATTTGTATTTCTTGGGCACACCGATTACATGGAAGAGATGCTAAACATTCTTTCACATCATCACCCTCTGAGTCACTGTATGTGATGCATGGAACTTTCCTCTTCTCAATCTTTCCATAAATTTTTATATTAGAAATCTCCAAGGAAAGATCATGAATGCCTAGGCATGCATCTACTGTGCTCAGCCATGCCCTTCCCATTATAATTGGGAAGTCCCCTTTGTCATTGTTTACTTCAATCACCAGAAAATCAGCTGGGTAGGACCAACCACACACAGTGGTAATGATGTCCTCCACCAATCCTAAGGGAATGGTGATGGACTGGTCTGCCAGCTCTAGTTGAATGTTGCTCTTCTTGAGTTGGGGCAGGTTCCAGGCGTGATACATCTCTCGTGATATTAAGTTGACTCCAGAACCTGAGTCAAGAAGAGCCCTACGTGGTTCATTTCTAGTGATTTGTAAATAGATTAAGGGACTCCCAAGGTTAGTTAGTTTCCTGGGAAGGTGGCCTACCTTGATCCAGTCGGTTACGATATGTGTTAACATAACCGTATGCGTTAAGCTCTAATTTTGGACTGAAGGGAGCACCGAAGCTTTATGTGTTGGAGAGGTGTGCCCAGACTCAACCTCTTGTTGTTGTGAGAGCTTGTCTAGGCTTCTGGTTCTGAAGAAGGATCTTCTCTTTTTATAGTTGTCAGAACCAGTAGCAGGTTGAATGTTTACGGCTCTAGTAGCGTGGCGTTGCTGCAGTTGAGTGGGGAGTTCCCCTTGCATTGTTGGAGTAGGAGGTGTTGTGGGAACTACTGGTGGAAGAGGTGCAGATGGATGAGGAGGATGGTATGGGTATGGAGTGTCTCCTGTGGGAGNTATGTGTTAACATAACCGTATGCGTTAAGCTCTAATTTTGGACTGAAGGGAGCACCGAAGCTTTATGTGTTGGAGAGGTGTGCCCNATATCCATAAGGGTCAAGCTACCGGTAAGGGTACTGTTGTTTCGGCAGTGGCATCCCCCATGATTGTGGGTATTGCCACTACTGATGTTGTCCGATGGGTTGTGGTGGAGTTCCACTTGGATAATACGTTAAGGGTTGGTGGAACTGTCTTGGGTTACCTTGGGGATAAGGTAACCTATGAGGTGTCTACTATTTGTTGAGTCTCGGATTAAATGCATACACCCCAACTCTTGTAGATGTAAGATGATTGGACAACATCCCTTAGGATGGTCATAGTGGCAGATCTCACATCCACCGTCATCGTCTGTGTCTAATTCCACAACCTCATCGGAGATAGTAATTTTCCCCTTACCCTTGTCACGTGCAGGGCCTAAATCTCTCTGCTTTGTCTTATTCTTGTCACTACCTCACTCCTCCTTAGACTCTTCTACAATTTTAAGGACAGTTTCAATTTTACTGTCTAAGGAGCTCCATACTTCTTCTACCTTAGCCGCTACTTCTATTGTTAGTTTTTGGAGCGGCAAGGTTTTCCTATTCACCAACTCTTCAATTGGTGACTCATCCTCTTCATCGCAAAATTTCACTCCCTTCTTTCGAAGAGAGGGATCATGGTTGTATTCTTCCGCACTTTCCCTTTTTCGTAGCTCCCCTTCTTTTTTTGCTACTTGCTCCAATAAGTGATGTATCTCATGGGATCTAAGTTCTGATAATCATCCTTGGGCATAAGTCCCAAGGGTTCTCCTAGTCTCATACCTTAGCCCATCCACGATGTGGTGGAGTTGATCCCGTTGTGCATATCCATGGCCTAGGCAACGATGTAACAATGCATAATAGTGGCCCATGGCAGCATCCAAGGGTTCATGAGTACCTTGCTTCCATCCTTGGATCTGCTTACGCAAATTAGACACTCTGAAGTACATTTGATACTTATCTTTAAAGAGTTCTAACATCATACTCCACCTCCTAGTGGTTTCCAGTTCTAAGGACCGGTACCAACTCTCTACTTCCTTGATGAGTGTCCTGCGAAACAAATTTAGTTTTTGCCACTTGTTTTCTATGTTTTGCAAGGCACAGGCATCGTGGAATGCCTGTAAATGATGCTGCAGATCAGCGTTGTATCCCCCCTCAAAGCGTGGGATATTGTTCATGTCTAAACGCTTGATCTAACTATCTTTTAAATGCCTTGTTGGGATTCTTACTGCCTCCGTTATGTTTAGCATGCTTTGGGTGGCCAGTAGGAGCTCTTCATGATCATCTCTTTCATGACTTCTATGATGTCTCTGTTGTTCCCTACTTTCCCTTCGTTCATGCCCTTGTCCTATGTCTCAACTGTCTCATCAAGGTCTCTTATTTTTCTTACTTTTATCCTCTCCATTATGCTCTTCATGATTGCACCCCAAGGTGGAAGGAGAGGGTGAGTGATGTGAAGAAAGGGAAGAAGAAGGAGAACCATTGCCATGACGATGTTTCTTACCTTCTCTTCTGTGGCTTCGGCCTCGATCGTGATGACAATCTAAGTGCCCGTCCTTGTCTTTTGTTGTTGTTCCTTCTGTGAATAGTTGGTGTTCACGGGCATCAGAACCAGGGTTATATATCGTTGATCATAGGTTCTGATACCCCACCTCCTAACTATTGTTAGGAGGGGGAACATCTCTTGATAGCCAACCAGTTATAAGTGGTTTACCATCTCTAGTTTCATTGAGGACATACGGGACCTCCTTGCCCTTCAACAGTGTATGTTGGCTCTCCTGCCTTGAGTCCCTCATACGTTGTAAAGCTATGGGATGATAATCCCTTATGTCAAAACCACCCATAACATATTCAGCATATAATTCTATCATGCCAATCTGTGCCAAAGCATGGAGAAGCATGTTAGGGACTGCACAATCCGGAGGTAACACAATGTTACCTTGCAAATCTCTCCAGTGCATCTGTTCATCTTGATGGAAGATAAAAGTAAAATTGGGGATCATCCGGATGAGTATATGTCAACCTATATTGTTGAGGAACCGGTGGGTTTTGGTTATGTCTTTCTGATTGCCGACTGTTCTTTGTATGATCCCTAGGTGATGTGCTCTTGTGAGAAGAAGAAGAAGACATGATGTCTTATCTGGTGTGCTATTTGACCATTATATAATTTTTTTTCCATTTGATTAACCCTAAGTTTCGTTTAAGCTCCCAACAATGTGAATGATCTCTTATGTTCTACTTAGCGCACAAACACTTAGTCCCCGGCAACGGTGCCAATGATGAGTGGCGAGATACCCCTACACTCAACCATACAAATACGAGCGTAGCATGTGCGATCCAGTCGAACTCTGTAGACTAAGTGCCTACACACATCATCAAACACTTAAGGTTAACCATTCATTGTCTTCCTAGACTTACTTGTAGTTGTCACGATGTATGGTTAAGTAAGTCCGAGGTATATGATTTGTATGGTCTTTTCGATTTTATCTCCTATGCTAGTGAGTTGAAGGGTAGAGAGACTAATTACTAACTCTAACTAAGGAACTAAGTCTACATTAACCTAGCGTCAGCATCCATTCCCACTTACCGTACACACCTTGAACCGATGCAACCATGGCTAGCAAACGCTAATCATTATTGGGATCACCACGCGTAATGCATGTGCTCGAAGCGGTCGTATTGAGGCACTTAACTAGGAGGAAAGGGTTGAGAGAGAAAGCAGTAAATAAAGAATAATAAATAACAGTAAAGAAAATCCTAATTAGCCTATTCCATGCACTGCAAGGTTTATCCAGGAAGTTCATCTTTATTGTCGTACACAACTTGTGTTCAGGTACAATGTTGCTCGAATAAAGATCCGTTCACTTTAGGGCTCCTACTGCGGGCACATGGAAAATATTCTATCTTTGGAGTGATCAATCTACTAGAGTTTCCCTACTGTCTAGCCTAGGATGAGGAAACAAGGGAGAGCCACCTCTTATTTATAGATATGACGATGCACCGTAATATTGCATATGCGATATGGCAGGGGACAACGTGATATCGCGGCCCATGCGATATCACGTCTCATCAATTGTGAAACAAGGGAGAGCCACCTCTTATTTATAGATTTGGTGGCACATTGCGATATTACGTACTACGATATCACGTACACGATATCGCAGGGGAAGACACAATATTGCGTACGCGATATCACATCCCATCAATGACGTTTTTTATTATAGGCCTTGTGTATTTCATTTGATGATAGGGCTACTAGTCAATTCTCATCTAGCACATTTAAGTTGATAAGTCGTTCTCATTGTGCTAGTGACAAGTCAAGACCCAAGTCACTGGCGGTAGATAGTGTTCAGAGTTCTACCTAAATTGGAAGTTTTGGTAGGTTTCCATACACTAACTCGTAAGAAGAGTAGCCTATAAGAAGTTTCCATGTTAAATAATAGGCCTAGAGAGCATTGTTAAATTTCGTGCTCCAATCCCTCCTATATTTGCTAATGGTCCTAGTTAGGATCTTTGTAATATTCCTATTTGTGACTTTAGCTTGCCCATTAGCTTGGGGGTGATAGGATGTTGTAAAGTTATGTTCGACCCCCAAGTGCTGCATGAGTTTACAAAAGGTACTACCCATAAAGTGAGTTCCATTATCTGAAATGAGTGCACATGGCACCCTAAACCTATTCACAATTTACTATTGGACAAACCATGCGACGGTAGTTGAGGAACAGTCAATGATGGCTGCCACCTCTGCCCACTTGGTACAGTAGTCTACTGTAACTATGATATACACCATTCTGTTGGACATGGGTGTGATGGGACCCATGAAGTTGATGCCCCAAATATCGAAGGGTTCTAGTGGCTAGATCCACTGTTGAGGTTCCTCAATTTGTGTTATCATCCCACCATCTCTTTGACATTGTTCACAGGAGCGAATGAACCATTAATCATCTCTAAAGAGTGTAGGCCAGTAATATCCTACAAGCAGGATTTTAATGGTCGTGCATCTTCTAGCATAGTGGCCCCCACAAGGGCCCTCATGAGCATCTTGAAGGATGCGTAGTTTATCCTCATCAGGGACACACCATCGAACCAAGCCATCCGCACACACCTTGTAAAGGTGTCTGTTGATTGTCATGAAGTGCTTGGCCCTATGAAGAAACTATTGTTTCTTCTTATGATCCCACTCCTTTGCCAATTCTTGTGTTGAGAGATAAGTAAGGATGTTACTAAACTAAGTTGATCCTGTGGGCATTTCCTTGGCAATTGCTCCAGCGAAGAGGAGTTCATCTGGAAATTGGTCGAAGAGTGGCTCCTCCTCCTCTGTGCTTTCTTATCGTAACTAAGATAAGTGGTTAACAATCACATTCTTAGTTCCCTTTTTGTCCACCACAGTAAGATTAAATTCCTGAAGGATCATGAGCCAACGTATGATATGGGGACTTACCATTGGTTTTTTCATTAAGGAACTGGATGCAACTGTGGTCAATATGTACAAACACCTCATAGTGTCGAAACTTTTCCAAGGTGAACACCACTGCCATCAATTCCTTTTCGATGGTGGTGTAATTAAGTTGAGCACCCATAATGCTTCAGCTGGCACAGTGGATGTAATATGGATGTCGCTGGTCATCCAACTGTGTGAGCATGGCTCCCAATGCATAATTAGATGCATCTATCATGATGTGAAATGGTCTAGACCAGTCGGGTGCCCTTAGAATTGGAGTCTCTACAAGTTTCTATTTTAGTGTTTGGAATGCAGACTCGCATTCCCTAGTCTAGACAAACAAAATGTCCTTCTTTGTTAGTTCCACCAATGGCTTGGCAATCTTCAAGAAATTCTTGATGAAGCATCGATAATAACCAGTGTGTCTAAGGAATGACCAAACATCTTTTACAGTGCTTGGTTGACTGGTGATTCCTTGGATGATCCTAATTTTTTCAAGGTCTACACCAATCCCTACTTGTAAAATTAGATGCCCCAGAACAATGCCCTCTTGGACCATCAAGTGACTCTTTTACCAATTGAGCTATAAATTTGTTTCCACATATCTTTTTAAGACTTGCTCAAGGTCGTTCAAGGCTTGTTCAAACGTTGCTCCATAGGTAGAGAAGTCATCCATGAAAACTTCTACCCCATTGCCAATTTGTTGCTGAAAGATGCTGAGGTTGAGGTGTTGGAATGTTGCAGGTGCATTGCATAGGCCAAAGGGCATCTTCTTATATGTGAAAGTTCCCTAGGGACTTGTAAATGTTGTCTTGGCCTAGTCTTCGGGTGTGATTTGGATTTGGTTATAGCCACTATAACCATCCAAAAAGCTATAGTAACAATGCCCTGCAATAGTATCCAATACTTGACCCACAAATGGAAGTGGGAAGTGATCCTTGAAGGTTGTCATATTTAGTAGTTGGAAATCTATACAGACTCTTCATTTTCCATCCTTCTTTGGCACTATAATGAGTGGGATGACCCATTTGCTATCCGCAACAGAATAGATAAACCCTACTTTCAGCAATTGTTCAATCTCATCCTTGATGATCTGCTTCAGCTTGGGGTTCAATCATCTTTGCAGCTATCATCATGGCTTCATGGAGGGGTCGATATAGATCTGATATTGGCATACCCTAGGGTCAACTTCGGTCACTTCAAGATATGACCATGCAAAAGCAGCCACCCATTTGTTCACCATCTTTAGAAATCTCTTCTTTTATTCAGGAGCAAGAGTGGCATTGATGATTACTAACTTGTCGTTCTACAAGAAGGCATACTCCATATTGGTCAGTAATTTTTTAATTCTAGGGGCTCTTGTTAAAAGCTTTTAGGGATCTGTAGCTTTCCCCAATCATCACTATCATCAACAGTGGAGACTTGTTGATGGACCTTTTCCAATTCATCCATGCTTTCCATATAGGCACATACAAGGCCCTCAGATGGTTCCATGCATAGAGTGTTGCTATTAGAGTCAGCGGTCAGCCACTAGGTGCCTTCCTGATTCATGGCTGCTACCTACAGACATCGTTGAATTTGTGATTTTTCAGCACACCAACTACATGCTTGAATAGATGTCCACTTAGTGGACCAAAGTTGCTGCACACAGTTGCACCCAAAGTCACTGTACGTGATGCATGGGACACACTTCTTCTCAATCTTTCTGAAAGGATTTTCTTTTGAAATTTAAAGGGAAAGATCTCGGAGTCCCAATCGTGCATCCACCATGTTGTGCCAGACTCTCCCCATTATGATTGGGAAAATCCCCTTGCAATTATCAACCCGGATGACTAAGAAGTCAGCAGGATAGGACCACCCACAAACAATGGTCATGATATCTTCTACCAATCCCAAGGGAACAGTTATGGATTGGTCTACTAACTCAATCCGAATCTTGCTTTCTTCATTAGGGGCAGGTTCCAAGTCTTGTACATATTGTGTGAAATCAAATTGACACCTGACCCTGAATCCAAGAGAGCTTTGCATGGCTTGTTTCCTGCCACTTGAAGGTATATGAGGGGACTCCTCGGATCAGTCAATTTCTAAGGAGGATGGCCTGCCTTTATCCAATCTATTACTACACGTGTTAGCATCATGGTTTGTACTTTGGAGGATGTTTGGATTGAAGGTTGCTTGAAGGGTTGAATGGTGGATGTGATTGGAGGTTCAAAGGCACTGGCCATAGGTGAATGTGAAGATATGTTTGAGATATTGGGCCAGAAGAAAGGGTGTTTCTATGGTTTTGATTCCGGTCCACTCAATTAAAAAGCTTGTTGTAAGTTGATAGCCCTTGTGGCATTACATTATTGTGGCTGTGGTGGTATCTCTCCTTGCATAGGTGGAGCAAGAGGTAGCTGAGTGGGGGGCTGATGAGTAGGTATGGCAAGAGAAGGTGACAGAGGATAGTATAGATGTGGGTTCTCCCCCCTAAGTGATGGAGACTATGTTGGGAAGTATTCTGGGGGGTAGTAATGATTTTGAAATGGTGCATGACTAAAAGAGTCCCGTGGGGAGACTAGTTGCTAAACTTAATACCCGTCAGGATTTGGCTGCCGGTAAGGGTATTGCTGCCTTGGAGGTGGAATCCCCCATAATTGTGGATGTTGCCATTGCTAGTAATACTTGTAGGGTTGTGGTGGCACTTCACTTGGATATCCTTGTTCCTGTTGGAACTACCTAGGATTGCCTTGTGGATAAGGAAATCTTTGGGGTGTTTGCATTTTTGCCAAACGAGGATTCAATGCATACACCCCAGACTCGTGTAAATGTGACACCACCAAGCAACACCCCTTAGGGTGTTCATACTGGCATATGTCACATCCATCATCCTCCTCTATGTCAAAGTCTGCAACCCATTCTGCTACAGCAACTTTTCCCTTACCTTAATGGTAGGCATGTTCAGCTTCTCTTCTCTTCTGTCAATCTCGATCATTATTTTGCTCTTTGGATTTCTTCGTAATTTTTAGGACACTTTGGAACCTTTCATCCAGAGAATCCCACATCTTGTCAACCTTGGTCAAAATTTTAGAGGCAAATTTTTGTATGGGCAAGGTTTTTCGATTCACCACTACATCCAGTGGTGATTCTTCCTCCTCTTCACAAAATCAGACTTCCTTCTTTCGGATGGAAGGAATCTGATTATATTCTTCTACATTTTCTTTTTTCTTTAATTCCCCTTCCTCTTTGGCCACCTACTCAATGAGGCACTGTAGTTGATGGGCCCTTAATTTAGATAGTTTTCCCTGAGTGTAAATGCCCAGGGTCTTTCTTGTTTCAAAGTGAAGCCCATGTATGATATGGTGGAGCTATTCCCGCTAAGAGTAGCCATGACTAGGGCATTAGTGTAACAATGAGTAATATCTGCCCATGGCTGCATCCAAGGGTTCATGACCATCCTGTTTCCACCCTTAAATCTGTCATCTCAAATTAGCCACTCTGGAGTAGGCTTGGTATTTATTATTGAAAATTTCCAGCATCGTACTCTATCATCTGATTGATTTTGGTTCCAAAGACCAGTACTAGCTTTCTGCTTCCTTGATGAATGTTCGAGGGAATAGCTTGAGTTTTTGCCAATCATTGTCTCTATTCTGTACTATGCAAGCATCATGAAATCCTTGCAAGTCAGTCTGTGGATCACAATTATATCCCCCTTCAAATTTGGGGATATTGTTCATGTCAAGGTGCTTGATCTGACTATCTTTCAAGTGCCTACTAGGTATTTGAATCGCCTTGGCTATGTTAAGCATGCTTCAAGTAGCCAGCAGTGGTTCATCTGAGTCATAGTCCTGTTGATGATCACGACATCTGTGGCAATTTCAACTGCCTCTCCTTTCTTGATGATGAGACTCATGTGATTGGTCACGCTTTTCCTCATGTCGTCCTCATTGGTTCTTACAATCCCATTGGTCTTTTCGATCACCATCACCCTGATCCTTCCTACTACGGTTGTGATCAAAGTTAGAACTTGGTGAAGACAAGGTGGAATGAGAAGATGGAGAAGAGGGAGGAGAACTGCCACTGCCCCAACGTCAATCTCCTCCTCTACTCTGATGACGACCCCGATCTTCATGTCCATCTTTTTCTTTGCCATGATCTTTCTTGCATGATCCCTCATCATCCTAGGGCTCCCGATCGCTTGATTGTTTACTTTGAATGATGGACTGGATGATCTAATGCATTGGAGGAGGTTCGGCCTAATGGGAATTGTGAAAAATAGGTTCCTCATCATCATGTGAGTCGTACAAGAACAAAGGGTTGCTGAACTGTTTCCCCTTTATGTGTTCACGGTGTTCCGCCTATTGCCAGTCCTGTGCACATTGTGCCTCATTTGGACGGTAGTCTCGGTAGCCATGATCTGTCATTATGTATTCCACACCACAGTCCTAAATGCCCAATCTGGCAAGAGTTTGAAGTAGCATTCTAGGAACCGATCAATTAGGAGGTAATATGATGTTGCCCTCCATGTCCTACCATCGTAGATGCTCATCTTGATGCAGGATAAAGTTGAAGTTGGGGATATACTCGTCTAGATGTGTGTATATCACCCGACATTCTTGCGGCACTGGTGGGTTGGGTCCATCTTGCCTATGAGAAGAAGACATTTGTGATGTTAGATAATAACTAAATTGATGTGCCTTATCCTTTTACTTAAGCCACCTAGCGTGCATAGATTTCACTATCCTGGGTCCGTTCCAATGAAGTGAATGATGATCTCGCTAAGAGTAGATAACGCATGTAAGACTAACAGTCCCTGGCAATGGCACCAATGATGAGCAGTGAGGTATCCCTACATCCAACCATATGAATCATGGGCATTCACACGCAACTCAGTTGAATTCCGCAGACTGCAAGCACTTACGTACACTGAATTCTAGCCAGCAAAACCTTAGTTAGAACAGTCGTTGTCTTCCCAATCTCACCTGTGATATTCTAAAGCAATGGTTAAGTGAGATTGAGGCAAATGATTTTTATCAGTTTTCTTTTTATCTTTAAAGGTCTAACTCTTTTAATGTAGGAAATGGAAAGTTTTGTGACTTGTAATAATTCTACTCTATCACTTAACTCTCCCTAACATAAGCAATCTATCCCATCTTTCGTGCACATCCTGAGCATATCCTAACCACTACTGGGTTACTAGACATTAAGCATCCCTGGGTTACCAAGTGTTTGATGTATGTTCGAGATGGTCATGCCTATGGTTCTCATAAAATATGAAAAGGACAATAAACATAAAGTGATAATAATAAAGGACTTTGGAATGCTTAAAACGTCGAAATATTAAAGTGTTTTAATACTTAAGTAATTAACTCCAAATGCTGCAAGGAATATTCAAAAAGCTCGTCTTTATTGCCGCTTATGCCAATGGGCTCAGGTACATTAGCACTCAAATAAAGAGCCATACACCTTTCTCACACCTGCTGTGAGCACTTGGGAAATATTCTAACTTACATGAAAACAAACTGCAAGGGTTTCGCTACAACTAGCAAAAAAATGTCATAAATGCTGCGAGTGCACACATATTTATAGAGAGAGACAGACTTTGCATTAATGGGGTTGCATTAACACATGGACAGATACGTCGACAGGGTCACATCAATGTGGCCACGTCAATGAGGCTCCATTAACGCAGCCTAGTCGACGCATCAACTGAACACTTCATCAACCAGTTTCCCATCTATTACCATTACTGATTTAATTAATCATGTGGTAGCACGTCTAACATTGGTGATAGTCTCGTTTGTATCATTCAAAGATGTATCTTCATTTGGACTTGAAGGTATTTCTATTTTGGGGGATCCATATGTGCTTGCTTCTTCTTCTTAATTTTCTATTTTAATTTCTAGGTCTTCGTGTTTAATATCCTTTTCTGGTGTATAATCAGAGTGTAAGATATATGCATCTAAGTCCTCTTTTTAGTCTATTTTCTTAAGTCTAGAACTAATAAGTGGATCAGTTTCCTCTATGCATCTTCAAAACAATTTTATATTCTCATTTTTAAGCCACTGGATGTCTTCTAGTTTAGTGGCTACTACATAGATTGGTTTTTGCTCACACACTTGCTTTTGGTTGTGGGCTATGTTAATATTTTGAATTTTTCAGCCCACAACTACATCCTTTACTATTAGTAGTGATGCATGGATTATTTTTTTTCTCCACAATGATAGGTTCATTATTTTTGTTAGATGTTGGAGTAACGATGGATGTTGGCCTTTGTGTAGGATTGGAGGACATTGGTTGTGAAAGGAAGGGTGTTGCACTTGATTGGCACTATGTTGGTTTGGATGTGTTAGTAGTTCCACGAGTGTTTTCCTTATGTGTGGAAACCATCCTAAAGAAAGGATGTTTCCAAGATTGTGATGGAGATCTACTGGCATTATCATTTTTGTGTATGTTCATAACACAAGTGGCATTTTCTCATTGATGTCATGGTGCTGAACCTTCCTATGTTGTTGGAGGTGATATATGGTGGAGGTGAATATAAGAATATTGAGAATATGATGCATAGAAGATGTTGCGAGTTGATGATATTCAAGAGAGTGGTAGTAGTGATTTGAGGTAGAGGAAGTGAAACTAGTTGGAGAAATAGGTTGTTGAACATAATATCTGTACTAGTTCAGCTGGTAGTAAGGGTAGTGCTAATTTGATGATGGCCTCCCCCATGACTATTGATTTTGCCACTGCTTTGGATGATAGTGTTGAGCCTGCTAAGAAGTCCCACTAGGATGGTATAGTTGGTTGTAGGATTGCCTATAATTACCTTGTGTGTCTATAATTACCTTGTGAGAAAGGTAATTTCCTAGGCATTTACTTTTGTACAAATTTTAGATTCAATGCAAAGGCCCAATACTCCTGTAGATGCAACATGACTAGGCAATAGCCCTTTGGATGGTCATATAGAAAAATGTCACATCCATCATCTTCATTGGTGGTTGAGTTTATAGCCTCTTCTTCTAAAGCTATTTTTCCTTTTTGCTAATCAGTGTTCTTACATGTCTCTTAGTTCTTTTTTCTTCTTTTGTTGTGATCACTTGATATGTTTTACACTACTCTCTCCTCTATGATTTCTACGCAAGTTGTAACTTTCTCATTTATCCATTCTCATTGATAAGCTCATTAATAGACTTTTGTATTGAAAAAGTTTTGTTGTGAAATCACCTTATTGAGAGCTGCCTCTTTTTCCTCATCATAGATATGGACCCTTTTCTTTTGAAGAGTTGGATCCTAGTGATATTTCTTAACATTCTCTCATTTACATAGCTCTCCTTCTTCTTTTGCCACATGCTTGATTAGCTTTTGGATCTTATGGGTTCCTAGTTCATATAATTGACCTTGAGCATACATTCCAAGGATCTCTCTCATTTGAATATGAAGCCCATCTATGATGTGAGAAAGTTGCTCTTCTTGAGAGAAACCATGACCTACGAATCTATTTAGTAGAGAATAGTATCTATCTAGGGCCATACCCAAGGGTTCATGTTGTTCTTGTTTCCATCCTTGGATTCATTTTCTTAGGTTGGACACCCTCACATAGGTTTGGTATTTCTCATTGAAGAGTTCTAGCATTGTGGACCACAGATGGATTGAATTTGGTTTCAACGATCTATACCATACTTTGGCTTTGTTTATTAGTGTCCTAGGAAAGAGCTTAAGGTTTTTCCACCCACTTTCAATGTTTTGTAAGATGCAAGCATCATGGAAGGCTTGTAAATGATGTTGTGAGTTTGACTCATAGCCTCTTGCAAATTTAGGGATGTTATTCACATCAAACCTTTTGATGTGACTTTCCTTACGATGCCTTGGGGTATTTTACTACCTTTGTGATCTATGTCATGCTCTTAGTGGCCAACAAGAGTTCTTCGTTAGTAAAAATTTCTATTTCTATTTGTCTGATTGTGATGATTTTGTCTATGCTCATGTTGATGTCTTTGATTTTGCCCTTGGTTTCGATTTCTATTTTTATTTCGACCCCATAGTGGACCTCTATCTCTATACCTACGTTCATCTTCATCAAAACTAGACATTGAAGAGGAAGAGGAAGATGAAAAACTAGGAGAGTTACCATGGCTTTTAAAGTTTTTCCCATGATCCCTTGATTTATCTTTTTTAGGTTTTGAGGAGGTCCTAGGCCTTGAGGCCTCCCTTGGCCTAGGACTTACTTCATCTCCTCTAGGATTATTTACCTTAGGTGAATGTAGTTCTTGAGTATAGTTAGGATGATTATGAACATATGAAACCCTAGCATGAGGTTTGTCACTCAAATTTTATTCAGTATATATCTCATTAGTTCTCCAATGAATGTTCTCTTCATATAATGCATTATCGCTTCCTTGTGAAAGAGACATTTTTTTATTTAATGGTGTGTGTGACTTAATATTTTCTAAAAGATAAATTATTAATGCATTTACAACAATCATATATGATATAACTAATCTAGATAACTAGCACCATCCCCAACAACACTGCCAATGATGAGTGGCTAGATAACCCTTATGCCCAACCATACAAATTACAAGCATTCACGCACGATTAGGTTAAATTTTATCGATGGGACTAGTTGTGGCATCTAGATTGTTATGCCTTGATCGCAGTTCATTGTCTTCCCACTTGGACTAGTGGTAGCTTTGTCACATATGGTTTAGTCCAAAGTGAGACATATGATTCTTGATGTTGTTTCGACCTTAGGCTACTCCTAATGATAATAAAGAAATCAATTGTTTAACTAATTTGCCAAAGCAAGTAAAGTCTAAACTAGCCTACAGGTGATGAATGTCTATGCCCATCTTGTTGTACACGTCTTGAATCCACGTATTAGCTACTGGGATTACCAAGTGCTACACTACTGGGTAAACTAAGCAATAACATTGTTGTGATTACCAAGAGAATATGAGTTTATGCTTGAAATTAGTCATGCTCATTCCACTAATTCATTAATGTGCATGGAAATGTAAATATTGACTAAGTACATGGACTATAAACTATATTAAAAGTAAATTTAATCTAAGTCAAAGTGCTGCAATGAATAAGAATCAATCTCGATCTTATTGCAATCATGAAATGTGTTCAGGTACATTGCCACTTGAATAAGATGTCATATAACTAACTTAGATCCACACTATGGGGACTCACTAACTATTCTCTAAGATTACAGAATAAAAATACAAGAGTTCAACTACTTTATTGACTGAAGAATGCCAATACATGGGGGAGCACATGTATTTATAGGCAAAAATAGACACTACATTGATAGGGCCTTGTCAACACATCATTTCATGCATCGATGGAGCCTAGTCAATGTGGCTACTTCAAAGTGGCTAGGTTGAAGCAACTACGTTGAGGCAGTTGCATTGAAGTGATTGCCTCGAAGTGGTTGTGTTAAAGAGGCTACGTCAACACAACCAACTAATGCCTCATCACATATGATAGATGATGTTGTATTGGCCATGATCCTCCTAGAAAACATAAGGTAAGAGTAAAGGTTTCTAAATATAAGTAATAGTAAACAAATCTAATCTAGCCTATGCGATGAGAATTTGGTCCTAACCTTTCGTTCACACCTTGGACTTCATGTAACTACTATTGGGATTACCAAGTACCTCACTACTAGGTGTACCAAGTGATAGTACTACTAGGTTACTAAGCAGTTACACTTAAGTGTTCGAGATTAGTCATACTCATTCCGCTTAACAATAGTAATGATAACATGCATATAAAGTAAATCAGTAACAAGAGAAAATAGTAAACATTAAGCTAAGTCAAAGTAGTAAAATTATTCTAAGTGTAAATAATAAAGACTAAGTGATGTTGTAATGATGTGGAGTAATCTCGATCTTTATTTCTATGCATGAAACTTGTCCAAGTACATTCCACTCGAATAAAGACTTCATTTAATTATTAAACATTACATTGCAAGCATACACTCCCAAGTGCTAAGTGCTAAAATTGAGAAAATAAACTAATGAAATTTCACTAACTATGAAATGAAATTGTGTGTGGTCGATGTGCCTAAGTGTTGTGTTTATAGGCCCACACATGTCCATGGTATCAGATATGTGACATTGTATCTTGTGCCTTGATATTTGGGATTCGATATCATGGCTTTGATTTCAGATGCCCAATATCATTACCAATAGAAAACTCGATTTATCAATAGTGATGAGCTGCAAGTAGCTCCTATGCCCAACCATACAAATCATAAGCATTTATGCACAATTTGGTTGAATTTCATGGATGGAACTAGTTGTGCATCTAGATCGTTAAGCATTGATTGCAATTCATTATCTTCTCACATGAACTAGTGATAGCTTTGTTGTGTATGGTTTAGTTAAAAGTGAGGTATATGATTGTTGATGTTATTTTGGCCTTATGATACTTCTAACGATAATAGAGATATCAATTATTTAATCTAATTAACAATAGAAAGATAAAGTCTAAACTAGCCTATGGGTGATGAGTGTCTGTTCCCAACTTGCCATATACATCCTGAACCCACCTATCTAGTACTGGGATTACCAAGTGCTACGTTACTAGGTGAACCAAGAAATAATGCTGCTGAGATTACCAAGCGAATACCTGTTTACGCTTGAAACTAGTCGTGCTCATTCTACCAATTGATTAACTAGTATGAAATGTAGATATTAACTAAGTACATGAAAAGAAAACTGCATGGAAAGTAAATTTAATCTAAGTCAAAGTGCTGCAATGATAAGAATCAATCTCGATCTTATTACTATTCATGGAATGTGTCCAAGTACATTGCCACTCAAATAAGACATTGTACAGTTGACTCAAATCCACACTGTGGGCATTCATTGACTGTTCTCTAAGACTTCGAAATAAAATTGCAAGAGTTTGGCTACTTTATTAACAAAAGAATGCCAATACACAACGAGAGCACGTGTATTTATAAGTGAAAACAAACATTGCGTCGATAGGTATGTGTCAATGTGTTATTACATGTGTTGACGGGATCGATGCGTCAATGCAACTGCATCGATTTGATTGTGTTGACACATCCAACCGATGCTTCATCAAATAGGAATGTACCCATTAGCTAACAACACATAATAGCTTTGATTCAACAATATGCATGGAACTAGCAAAGCTTCTCATAAGTGCTTATATTGATAAAATGGATGAAATGGAGCATATTCATAACCAACTCTTTTACAAAGAGCAGAAATAAATTAGGGAGAGTTGGAAATCCGTGATCACTTTAAATAGAAACCCTTAGAATTCAAATCTTTACCAACCACATTGGGATATGTCTTTCTTGATAATGGCAAGCCAATAATTATCAATGTCAATCTCACCAAAGAACAGAAAGGAAAGTGATGAGACGCGGTTTACACTAGGCCGCGATATCGCGACCGACGCGATATCGCGTCTTCTCCTGCGATATCGCGTACGCGATATCACGTCGCCCCGC
>MNCI01003349.1:69934-91900 GCA_015680685.1 Gnetum montanum | reverse complement strand
ACATACCTCAGACTTGCTTAACCATACACCGTGACACTTACAAGCAAGCCTGGGAAGACAACGAACGATTAACCCCAAGTGTTTCTTGTGGCGTTAAGGCATTTAGTCTGCGGAGTTCGACCGGATCGCGCGTGTACGCTCATTTCGTATGGTGGAGTGTAGGGGTACCTCGCCACTCATCAGAAAGTTACTAAAAGTTGTGAACAAATGGACAATAGCTTTTGCTTGGTTATATCATGAGTTGACCCAAATAGATCCATGCATATGCTTACACTAGATCTATATAGACTTTGTAATCAAACCAAAGAGGCAATTGTAGAGGAGACTAAATCCAAAGCTTAAGCAAGTTGTTAAAGATGAGGTTGAAAAATTTCTTAAGGTAGGATTCATCTATCTTGTGGTAGATAGTGAGTGGGTAAGCCCACTCATTATTATGCCAGAGAAAAGAGGATAATGGAGGATCTATATAGACTTTAGTTTATTGAATATGGCTACCTTTAAAGATCATTTTCTATTGCCATTTGTGGACTAGATATTGGATACAATTACATGACATAATTACTACAATTTTCTGGATAGTCACCACGGTTATAACAAAATTCAAATTGCACCAAAAGACTAGGCTAAGACAACTTTAACAAGTTCCTAGTGGACTTTTGCATATAAAAAGAAGTCCTTTGGCATTTGTAATGCACTTGCAACTTTCCAATGCATAGTCCTAAGCATATTTTAACAACAAATTGGTCGTGATGTGGACGTCTTCATGGATGACTTCTCCATCTATGGGACCAATTTTAAACAAGCATTGGACCATCTTGAGTAGGTGTTAAAACGATGTGTGGTGATGATGCAACTCAATTGGTAGAAGAGCCACTTGATGGTCCAAGATAGCATTGTCTTGGGACATTAGATTTTATGAAAGAGGATTAAGATGGACCCTAAAAAAGTAGAGTCATCCAAGGAACAACCAAACAACCTCAAACTATCAAAGATGTAAAGTCATTCCTTGACCATACTGGTTTCTATAGGCACTTCATAAAAGATTTCTCTAAAATCACTAAAGAGCTAATAGAGATCAATGAATCAATGAATGCGAACAAGCATTCCATCACTTAAAGTAAAAACCCATAGAAACTTTAATTATACATGCTCCAGATTGGTTTAAACCATTTCATATTATGATAGAGACATCTAACTATGCCTTGGGGGTGGTGCTTACACAAATGGATGATTGAAAGTGACCATACTATATTCATTGTGCAAGCAAGAGAATTGTGGATACACAACTTAACTACACTACTACCACCAAAAAAGAACTCATGATAGTGGTGTATGCCTTGGAAAAATTTAGGCACCATGTGCTTGGATACTTAATCATTGTGCATGCTGACAGTGCAATTCATTTCTTAATGAATAAATTTATAGATGGTCCCCATGTCATACAATGATCGGTGGTTTTACAAGAATTTGATCTTACCACAATGAACAAAAAATGGAAAGATCATTTGTGTGGGCTACCATACAGCATAGCGATGAGGATGAATTTGAGTACCTTGATAATGTTTTTCCTAAATCCATGGGAAATCATCAGTCATGAGGCTAAAAAGACATGGAACGAATAGAATGAGTTCAACTTTTTTACAAGAAACGAGGACGAAAATAGAGAGGGTTGACTATGTGTACCGACGCTATCTCCAGTGGCCACGTGTGCCACTATGTACGTTAGCGGTCGGTTCATTCGTCAATGGAGATTGACAAAAATACGGCCGTTCATCTCGGCGGGGGCGGAGGCGGACTTTCTTCCTGCCTTGCCAAATCCAAACATGAACAACCCAACCCACCATAAATAGAAAAACAAAAAAAAAAAAAACCAAAAACGACAACGCTTGCCCTGCTTTTCTCAGCGTCCTAGTCTTGCTCCTGCTCCGATATTTGCGCTTGTGATTGGGTCAAACTGCCCATCCATCCATCCATCCATCTTGAATGCCATTCATCCAATCCTTGATCTGTTCATAGATACGGATGGTATGAATCCTGTCATCATTGATGAACGTTCCGTAGATTTGTCGCTGCCTACACAGACGGAAACGCAGTGATTTTCGTTTGGGCAGTTGGGAGCGTCTACACTGACATTTTCATTATGATGATGATCAATCTTAGTATGATTATTGTTAGACAAGTCCATGTGCATTGTCCATGCTCGCCCCTGCAACTGGCAGACATGGAGTAAACTTTGCAACTGAAGCTCAAGCTCAAGCTCCTGCCCCTACCCTATCATGTAGTAATAATAAGAATAATAATACGATACCAAGGTTGCTGTGTGGTAGTTGCTGTTGTTGTTGCAGGCGGTGATCTTTCCTTTCTTCCTGTGTTATGTCCTGCCTTTGCCTTTGCCTTTGTCCCTCGTTGCTTCCCGTGACTGTGAGTGTATGCGTTCTGCGGCAGCGTGTTCGTTCACTCACATTTTGATATTGACGTTGACGTATTGGCCGGCAAGCAGAAGGAGAGGAGAGGAGAGAGCCACGGCTGAAGCGAAAAGCGTGATCGGTGGATTTGTTGGATAATTTTGACAGCAGATGCAGCAGTGGATATGCTCCGTCTTAGTTTGAGTCTGAGTCTGAGTGTGGGCGGTTGTGGTGCTGTTTGATACACAGAAACCCTGAACAATGGCAATGGTGATGATCATGGATCGTGGATTGACGAGGATCGTCGCAGGGTTTTCTCGGCTTTGCTTTTTGGGGCTCCTGTCGCTCGCTTCGGCTCAGTATGCATACGGTAATTGTTTCGACTCACCAACCAACGAAAGAATGCCATGTTGTTTTCGTTTTGTTGATATCTGAAATCTGATGTAGCCGAGGGTTTATGTATGGGCCTCATTTTTTCCCTTGGGTTTTAGCCGCTAAATTCTTCCTTCTACATTGTGCGTTTCGACAATGTTTCTGATCTTTGTTATTGTGTTGTCGACAATCAGTGGCAGCGTAATCCGGAAATAAAGACAAGATAAGGATTTTCCTGTTGTGTGATTTGTTACGTTTAAAAATTTAGCGAGTATGTTGAATGTTTGGAATTCTGATAAATCTTGCCTTGTGAATACTTAATGTCGTTTGCAAGTCTCGTCAGTCTCGGCTTAAGCGGACACAGAACAAACTTTTGCCTTTTCAAGTTATCAAAATTTAGTTTATCGCGGTCGGATATTTACAGAAAATGCTGGGAACCATATGTGACTCTGGATTGAATGCTAAATTTTAAATTGTGGAGATTATTTGAAATTAGATTTTAATTCCTTTCGCCAGAAAGTCAATATTTCTATAACGGATGGAAATCAACCATCTTTTTCGGCCTAAAGGTTCTGGATTATTCTTTGATTTTACGGCTACTCGAGCCTTTCTGTTTTTTACTTGCATTGAAAGTAGGTTAACCAGATGATTGAAGTACCTGTCAAAATTTTGCAGATACAGTGTTTCGTATAGACTGCGGTGGATTCAATAATTTCACAAATCAGTTCAACCAAACCTGGGTATCGGACAGGTTTTTTTCTAGCGGTGCTCCTGGCCTAGTTTCTGAACCTCACAATTTTAAACAAGAACAAGAGAAAACTCTGAGGTTTTTCCCAGTTGCGATGGGCAAAAAGAATTGCTATATGGTAACTGTTCCCGAGGGAAGATATTATATGCGAATGTTTTTCGTGTATGATGACTACGACAGCAGAAAACACAGTCCCAGCTTTGACGTTTCCGTGGAGGGAACTCTGGTGTTCAGCTGGAGATCACCTTGGCCAGAGACCATTTCAAAGTTTGGAGCATATTCAGATCTTTTTGCTTTCGTAAAAGATGGAGATGCAACCGTATGCCTGTACAGTATTGCCACTGATGCTCCCATAATTGCATCGCTGGAGATTGTGCAAGTTGATCCTCTATCCTACAGCGCTGCCTCAACTGGTGAGAATGTCATATTGGTTAACTACGGGCGTCTATCATGTGGCTCCGCATCCTTTGGTTCAGGTTTTAGCAACGAAACTGATCTTTTTGGTCGTGCCTGGCAATCTGATGCAAGTTTCAGCACTAGCATTGCAGCAAAACGAACCATATCAACCCAAGTCTCTGTAAAGAGCACCGACCAGCCTCATGAATATATTCCCACTTATCTCTATCAAACTGCAAGGACATTGGATTCTTCTTCCGCATTGGAATATCATCTGCCTGTAGATACGAGGTTGGATTACATGCTTTGGTTTCACTTTGCTGAAATTAATCCCAGAGTTACCGGTCCAGGTCAGCGGGTGTTCGATATCGTGATAAATGACCGAAATGTTCGGCAGGTTGATATATTCAAAGAAGTGGGTAGTTTTACAGCACTTCGGTGGCAGTATAATATAACGAAGCTAACCAAAGCAACAATCGAAATTGTATTGAAGCCAATTTTTGGAATTCCGTGCATCAGTGGGCTTGAGAACTATGCATTGGTGCCAACGGATGTTGCAACCGAACCATCACAAGGTACACTGCCCTTGTTATTCCTTAGCCTTTGCTGGTTTGTAACCTATAGGCGTGCAAGAAAAAGGCTGAGAGAGGCTTTTTCGGTCAAATTCTAGCCATGAACATTTGATGAACGATAAGTCACAAAATTATTATGAACAGAAGAAAATAGATAAAATTGATTTGGGTTACAGTGAACTAAAAGTTGACTTTCTGTTTGTGCAGCTGCTGCCATGAGAGCTTTGAAGAAGGCTTTGCTTGTTCCAGCACGAATGGGATGGAATGGAGATCCATGTGCGCCTACTACCTGGGATGCATGGGAAGGTGTGACATGTTCTTACAACAAAGATAGTACATTCCTTGTGGTCACCAAATTGTAAGGACTGTTTTTTGTATTATAATCATAGACATTTGCATTTCTTCTTGATTTTTCAACTGTTCAAAATACAAGGTGTGACGTTACTGTCCAGTTCACAATTATGACTTTGGATTTGTTAGAGGTTGCTACAATAAATTTTTGACGGCTGTTGCACATTCTAAAGCATCTTTTGACTGATGGGTTTAATATCTGTTATTGACAGAGACCTTGGGAGTCAAGGCTTGAAGGGATACATAAGTGAAGACATCAATGCACTCTCCAATTTGATAAGATTGTATGTCATTAGATTGGCAAGTTACTGACATAATGCATTTATTTCTATACTGAACAAGTTTTCTGTATCATTCTTTTGCATAGCAGGGGAATGGGAAAGTATAGCTAAAATGGACAAATAAAATTTTTGAATATATAAAGAACCTTAGGGATGAAAATGCTATCAAGATGGGTATTAATGTTACTTTTTCCCATGACTGAACTTTTTTCTGGAATCTGTAGATTGTCACACAAACTTTTTTAGGTGCTTACATTTGAATATGCCTTTCTAGACGTTAATGCTTCTTGGCAGGCATGTTGTACGTGAAAATTTATTGCATATAGAAACTGGAAATTTATCGGTGGAAAAAAGATCCGAAACATCCTATCAAATAGGATAGGCAAACCAAATACAATGCATGTTGATATCTAATTAGGATAAATGTTGCTGCTATTTTGTTCAGTTGTCATGTTTAGGCATGAACAACCATATGGCTGAATGTCAGTAAGGAGGATTCTGCCAACTTGTCAATTCTAATATCCAAATTTGGAAAGTTTTGAATCAGTGTTGGAGTCGGTACTTTTAAATTAAATAGAAAACTCTTAGATGAAACCGACAAGGATTTTATACAGTCAACAATTTCTATTCTAGACTAGAAAGACAGCAAAAATGGTTGGATCAATAGTGTCAGGGTGCTATCACTGATATGGGGACTAGGTTCCAAAAGAGTTGGAGAGAAAATGACACATTGGACTGAGGCAGTCAGGTTACCTAGTTGACATCACTGAACCGGGTACTGAGTAATTTATTTATGCAATTGATATTATGATGGCTTAAGCTTTGGATATGAACAACCAAACCATTATCGATTCTGTTTACAAAGAATGCATTATGAAACTTAAACTGAAATGGATGTGTTTATCACGTCTACATGGGGACATCCAGGATCTATTGGACGAACTTTATTTCCAAATTCTTGTTTTATATGATTTCTTTACATGCAAATATAAATTGTTGGGATTGAATTGGTAAGCTGTAACGCAAGGCTAAACTCATTGATAGGTGATATGTATTTGTGAGTCTTACAGAAGAATCCTTTTTGATCTCTGGATAAGTTTTAACCATGTGTTAGAGACCATAATAAGTAAGTTCAAAAAACAAGATTTACTTGTGGCATGGGATAGCTTCAAACAGAATCAGTTTATCAATTCACTTGACTGGAAAGTGCTATATTTTTTTTCCAGGTTTGATATGTGGTTGTCTGTGTGTGTTTCTTAAAATAAGATAGCTGAACATGACAAAAGCATGATTTATGAACAACCAAAATTTGGAACATAACCAGGAGCTAGTTGGGATTTTAGAGATCAACCAAGGATCATGGTCAAGGGTCTATTACATATGGTGTTTCAGGACAAGACAACTTAAACATTGCTGTAAAGTTCCTGTGGTTCCATACATGATACATATTGAAAGTGAACAACTTGACATGACCAGTTTGTTTTGAATAAATGATTTATTACTTATATAGAACTCCTTACGATAAGTATTTTAGAACATCAAGAAACTATTTATGGGTCTTGGCTTAGAGTTTCTAAATAATGACTCTTTAGATAAAACCAAAAGGTGCGCATAAACTTCCTATAAGATTTTCACATGTATTTTAATCCTTACTGTTCAGTTTTTTTCTTTCATTCCGAAGTTAAATGGAGGTCAATTATTTTCATATCTTTCAAGTACTTTATTTTAGTCACATACTGTTGATTTAAATTGAATTATAGTCATGACTGCTAAATATTTTTTCCTGACACAAAAGTGTAGAGTGTATATTTAATGTCCACATTCAGTGTTGCAATTACGTATCTTGTTTTTTAGATAATTATTTTATGTTTGAATAAATTCCTTGCAGGAACTTGAGCAACAACTATTTACAAGAAAAAATTCCGCCAGGGCTTGGTAAAGGATCCCTCAGGATAGTGTAAGACCTGCTATTTTGACACCTAATTGATTTTCAAGCGTTTTTTAAACAAACAGTGGAGTAGGTGTTAACTGCAAATGAATTAATTGACAGCATTAGTTAAAACTCAACGTTGCAGGCTTGTTTTTAGATTTTAGTAGCTGAGTGAATTGAAACATATATTTTTTAAGAGCATGAATGTCATGAAGTTGTAGGCATTTTTTGTTGTATTTTTAGATTTACCTTTTATTTTACCTTGAGCATGTGAACGTTTTGTTTGTATGCTGGATGTCACAGCATTACTTCTTGATGTTACAGACCATAATTTGTAACCTGTTTTAATCTCTTCTAAATAGTATTTTACTATGGTTCAGGAGCGTTAACTGCTTGGAGAAACCTTCCTGATTATTTAACTAAGCGCATTTTCTGCAATAAAAATCAGAAACAAATGTGATTTTTCAATTTTCTAATTTTTGCCACAAAACATTGTATTTAGTTATGGATTTTGACCTAAGGAGCTATCTTGTTATGCATATTGCAATTTATTTTGTATTGGACTGTGAAGGTTAAACTGAATTTTTATTACGCCTAGGCAAAGATCCAAGGGATGTATTGGCTAGAACAATTGTACAATTTTTTCAACTTGAAACCTTTCTCAAATGTAATGGTCCAAGACCAAAAGAGGAAGTTAAGAAAATGCTTACAGGTTATTAGCAACTATTGGCCACTCTTTGTCAAAAGTCTCTGTTAACGGACATTGAGGATGATGCGATCTTGATCGTCAGTCATGTTTTTTGGGCAAAGTCTACATGTTTTGTTCATATGGAATTTTGATCCATCTTTTATCAATTCTTAGCGATGGGAAACTTTTGATACTTTACTCATTTGTATCCTTGGATGCAGTAGAAGTATCATGTTTGAGTATTCTGTATTACTTCAAACATCTTGACCGTGGATTGTCTTTGAGTAAATTTCTTCTTACCATCTGCATTACTCCAAAACTTGTGAAGTACCTTTATTTCCATCATTCATGGATGGAGGTTTGCTTAGTTATTAAATTATGATTTACAATTTCCAATTTGTAAAGCTGTGTCTTTGCTTTAAAAATGACTCGTTTTCATAAGTTGTTTCAAGAGCTTTTATGGAAAATTTACTCAGTTGTTACCTTCCAGTCTTTTAGCAAAACTTCCATTTATAGAATTATTAGTATTTATTTGAACAGTTATACATCAACAGGGAAAGACATCCTTGTTTATATGTCCTCAATGTCAAATGTAAAGTAGGCTACGGTGAAACACAGTAGAAGGCTGAAAAGGTTGCTTACAGGCAGGGTTGCTATGATCAGTATTTTGTGAATTTAGTTCTTTTGGTTCCTAATGCACTACATTTATAGCTTAGAAAAATCATCCCACATGTTGAAGTATTCTTTACGTTGGTTCAAGATTCTAATGAAAAAAAAAAAAAAAACTTGGTAAGAGACAAAACAGGAAGGTGTAATAAAATTTTGACTACTTTAGCTGTTAGTGCTCTCAGGTGGAGTGCATTGATCCTAGTTAATATTGAATTTCCAAATTTGACATTTTCCTACCCTATATTGTAACCTGGGTTTGAACTTTGTTGTAGATAGTTACTAGTGTCTCTTATGACTACTTGATGATTCCTAAGTCAAAATTCAGCTTAGCTTGGTTGCCACAAGGTTTGAATTTTTTCAAGATATCTGTTGTGTATTTGCTGACTAGTTTTCGATTCTTAAAGAAAGTTTGATGTAGAATAGTTATTTGTCAATAAAGTTTGGGTTATAGATACATGCCATCCCCTATTTAATCAAAGCTATTTCTTTCTGGGTTTTGACCCCTTTGCAGACTTGTTCTCAACTGACACCTTAACTAATTGAAGAATTACTTATAGGAACCATTCAGAAGGCAACTGCATTGAATGTTATTCTGGAGTACTACATAGTAAATATCTGGATCATGTTCTGATTTGAAATCTATAATTTTGTTTAGATGGATCCTAATTAAAGAATTCATGGGTCTACGAAAACTATTTTTCTTCTGGCAATCCCTGTTTATCCCATATTCTCTTTTTCTTCAGGAAAATGATATCTATATCCACATGGTTTTAGGAATTAGGGTACAAAATGCTTCTGCAGAGTATTTAGTTAATTGCTTTCAGTTACTGCTATTATTGTTAAGTAGTTTAGCATTGATAGTTGAAGACTTCTTTCCTCAGTGCTTCGTATGTTTTTCCAATAAATGCAGAAAGGACTTTTGCATTGACAAGTGTATTATGTCTTAATTTTTCAGAGACTTATCAAGCAATGATCTTTCTGGTGGAATCCCGGACAGCTTGGGTTCATCACAGCTACAGCAAGTGTAAGTGCCTGTTTTCTATAGCATAAGGTGAAGATTCATAAAAAGCTTTCAATTTTCATTTGAGAATAGAAATACCAATTTCTTTATATATTCGTTTAGCTCTAACACGATAGGCCGGGCCAATTTGGTGTTGGTTTATTGTCTCTTTACATTTTTGGTCCAACCTTTTGAACGTGACAAAATACTGAGGTGAATGCTTTGATTCCATTACACAATATCCTAAGCAATGCTAGCAAGACCTTATGCTTGTAGTTTTTTTCTTCCAACATGTTTATTCTTTTAATTTTAGGACTTGAATGTGTATGTCTTTACTTCAATTGACCTCTATTTCGGTTATCTTTGGAATGAATTATTGGATTTTTAAAGTAAGTTCACATTGCATGCATTGTTAAGTGAATGAAATGACAAGAAACCTTTAAAATGACCAATGCGATAATTTTTTTGGGGGGTTATTTCTTTAGAAACATAAGGTCAAATATGCCAAACAGGTCATTTTTTAAAGGCCTAAGGAGCTGTGTCCATAAGATCTTTTATGCACACGCACTTACAAGTTCCTCAAAAGCAAGAGCATTTTTACTAGTTCCAGAGGGTCTATGGATGTAACAAAATTTCAGTTTCAGTTTCACTAGTTCTTTATTAATTGAATTTTAAAAAATATTATCAAAATATATGTTGGCAATGCAAAAAGAAAAGCACCGTAATCCTATGAAATTTGTTTCTAAGCATCTTTTCTGCTATTTGCATTTTATCATACCCTGAAACCCACTTTGTTCCTTGCCATTCTTATCACCTAGAGGCTTGAAGCTTGTCCTGCCAAGAGGGTTCTTGGGAGGTCCCTTAGATTAGCAAAAGCCTAGCCTCTTTTCAAGTGGCTGCACCCAGGCTTGAACCCAGGGTTTGCAATTTGAGAAACAAGCACCTTACCATCATTCCAAATGATGGCCTTTTGCCCTTTCAATTTGTTCTTTGTATTTTGTATATTTAGGGTGAGGCCTCCTAAAATACTTCTACATATTTGATGAACATGTTTTTGACTGTGAGCTAACAAATGCTCAAGGTAGAAGGAGAGACAGTCAGTGTTACTAAAAATTGTCATTAGCTACAGCTAATGACAAGTGAAAGTGAAGATATATGGATAAGTGAAGGAAGAAGAGTAGCAAGGATATGCTTTGAATTGAAGGAATAAATGAAGAAAAAGAGGACAAACATGGGTTAACTGTAGTAGAAAAACTACTCTGAACGTTATGTTTGAGAAACAGAAGAATTCACTTTATAGGGAGAATATTTTGGGATATAAGAGTGTTGTTTATTGATCTAACTGGATGCCATGTGATAAGTGGTGGACTTTGTGGTTGTGGCAGTATACCATGCTATGAGTGAAGATGGAGTTTCATAGTCAGTAGTAACTATGAAACATTTAAAAAATAAGAAGCAGGAGACTGAAGATAGATGAGCTGCACTAAGTCAGGCAACATATTCTGTGATGCTTGCTTGCTGAAGATTGGAAATCAAACAATGAAGTAACTCGGAGTTTTTATATGGCAGTTGGAATCTATGAAGAACGTATTTTGGAGAAGCATATTTCCTCCAAACAGAAAAACCGAGAACATATGGTGACAATTGATGATTGTATGTTTGTGTTGTATTGAACATAAATTAACAAAGAATGAGAGTTGTAACATGCTATTGATAAAGGATATTACATCTGGCAAAAATCTAATTTTCTGATTTGAATTGTAATATGACGAATGTGAATTGAATTGAAATATGTAATTTCTGATTTGATAAACAATTTGATATTTCAGTCAAGGAGCTGAGTAAGAAGAAGGTAGCTATTGTGAAATTAGGCATACATGTTCCATGTGCTCAAATTGTCTAATTGATGCAACCTTTGGCCTTGGTAGTGAGTCATAGGCTGAGGAAATCTCTCGCTCAAGCGATAGAGATCAGATTACCACACCTTAAGGGTGAATCTGAAGGGGGACTTATTGCTACTGGCAAAGGCATTGATTGATTGCATATTAACCTTAAGTTAGTTTTTAGAAGCTGGGAGGAAAGTTGATATCTTAAACCATTTTATTATAAATCATTGCTAATGTTTGTGCTGTTAAGAGAGAGTTTCACGTTTTAGTTTTTAATTCCCTCATCTCAAATTAATGCAGGAAACTGCTTGCAAGTTTTTCCTTAGCTCATTTGAAGCACATCTAGCTTTCCCTTAATGTTTTTTGGGAAAAGAAATGCCATGCTAGTCTTGAAATCTGAAAGACAGCTTCTAGTCCAAGCTCCTTAACAACAAGAATTGGTTCATTGAACTTCATGGCAAACATGCCTGCTAACTTACAGGTTTCATTTTGCTACTGGTCATAGCTTAATCTACTTATGTATTCCCGTGCCACTAGTTATATTTAATATTCTATAAATTAGTATAATGCCAATAAATTACAAAACAGTCATTTTAAAGTTGTTTTTGGATTCCACTAAGATGCACCTTAACTTAGAGTGCTAGTTTGAGCTGCTATAATTGGATGTAGCAATGTTTTTGAAAGCATTTTATGAGCTACTGATTTTCTTCTCTGCTATGGAAATTTGCTGATTTTCAATTTTTGCATCGTTAACAAATTTATTCATTGTTACAGTTTGCTGGATGACAACAATTTGGTGGGTCAAGTACCTGAGGATCTATATTCAATTGGTGTGCGTGGCGGGATCATCAAGTAAATCTCTCCAAGGCCTTAATGTTTTTATTATATGATTTCCATGATCTGTCTTTTAAAGCATCTTTTACATTTCAAGTAACTCCTTGAAGATCATTTGTCTTATATGTATATGTGATTTTACCACATGCAATTTTGCCAATCAGCTTCTGACGCTATCTCTACAAATAGAACTCTTTGATTCTACTTTCAACCCTGAGTTTCTTTAAGCATAAAAATAGTCTACATATTTCAATCATGATAAACAAATATGAACATGGGGATAACATAATCAAGTAATTCCATGTGCAGTTTCCCCCATAATGCTAAGGTTCATAAGAGTATAGCAATAAAGTAGGCTTCTGAGAATTCTTTCTTCTACAGAAACTTTTCTGCACCACCATGGTCTCAGGAAAAATGAAGGATCTATAGCTGCATTGCACACCTCTGTGGCTTGTTCTGTTTGCTAAGAGTCTCATATTTTAGCACAACTAAAGTTCCAATGACAAGTATACCGGGTCTTTTTGCTTTAGAATTGGTGCACAATGGGAAAATGAAATCATCTTTAAAACCTAAGAACAAAGAAGGATGGCAATAACTGCCTTTATTCGGAGTAATCAAACATTTGGTGTGGCTCTAACCATATTAAAGACATACTTATAATTTTCCCGTTTGAAAGTGAGATAGAACGTAAAACTATTAGGGCTAATGCGTGTTTTTGCCTTTTAGAAAATCAGTGATGTAGTTGATGCAAATGATTTTGGCTAAATTTATGATTGTTGGTTAATGTTGATAAAATGATTTGCTATGTTGGTTGAAAAGTATGTTTCGTTTTTGTTCGTGAATATGCATTGTTGCTGTTGTCAGTTGTCTTACTTCTGCCATTTTGGTTAATGAAGTCTATCAGGGAATAAAGGTCTTTGTGGAGTACCATCATTGCCATCGTGTCCACATTTTTGGGAAAAGGGTGGTTTGTCATATGGTGCTAAAATCGCAATAGCTGTGTCAGCTGTAGTAGCTGCCCTATCGATGATTTCAGTGTTTTATTGGTGCTATAGGAGGAGGCACAAGAATGATTATGACTTTGGCCTTAATCTGCCACATGACGTAATCTGTAAGTGAACTCTTTTTACAAAACCTTATGCTTTCCCATGAGTATTTTCTCCTGATTTATCTACTAAAACGCTTTCATGGTGACTGTACAATCAATCAAGCTTTTACTGCATGATTTTGAAAATTCTGTTTGCAGGGTGATGTGATTAAATTACTTTTAAGTTTGATATCTTTTGGGCAATTTCAGATGAATTGACCTTGATTGTCTGAACTTTTTGCAGTAAGGGCTCACCGATATCATAAGCAAAAGCCAATGATGGCGTTCGATGGTGATACTCACAATGTTATGACATTTCCAACCTCACATGGATTTTCGTCAAATTTAAATCCTTTATAGCTATGCATATGCGGTCTTCCATTTATATTACAGAGGATCTGATTGAGCTGTTCATGATTCATCTGATCTGCCAGTAAACCAAACCATATTGTTTAAACCATCATCATCATGGTGTCAAAGCAATTCTTCTTATGGTAACATAATGCAGGGAAGCTTGGGAAGCTGGCACCTTGGAATATTTCTTGGAGGTTGTAAACATGTATTTCAAAACATGTCATCTTTTCTTGCCCAGGCCATGGTTGTAAAAATCATAAATTATATATTAACCTTATTTTACTGTAGGGTTGCGTAAAAATTTGAATTTATTAACCTGTTGTTCTAGATGAAAAATTCATTGCACACAATTTGCTCAAGGGACAAAGTGTCCGAGATTATTTCTGAATAAAGACATTCACATCCATATCTGGATGGAACCAAGGAGAGAAGCGCACCCTCGAGATAAGAGGTGAAGTTTGTCTTGAAGGATTGTAGTATTGAATTGAAGTTTGTCTTAAAGGATTGTAGCATTGAAATTATATACGGCAGGCATCATTTTGATGATGATGTTTGAATATACGGTTTTTCTGTGCCCTCTTATTGATAAAACAAATGCTGTTCTCATAATTTTGTGATTGTATGATATCTATTTTTCATTCCTTCCATTTTATAAATTTATTTCGTTTTACTGTTATTCCACCTCCGAATGTATTTCCTGTATTCCATTTAAACTACAAAACAATCGAGATATTTTAATAATTTGCATAGAATAACTACTCTAGTATATATTGGGAAAAAAATTTCAGAGGAATTATTGATCATGAAATTTTCATAAACTGTTTTGACTAACTTTATGATATAGTTGCTTTATTTTTCAGGACTTCTTTCTAACTTTGATTAATAAGCTTGGGAAAAAAATTTCAGAGGAATTATTGATCATGAAATTTTCATAAACTGTTTTGACTAACTTTATGATATAGTTGCTTTATTTTTCAGGACTTCTTTCTAACTTTGATTAATAAGCTGTAACAAGCTGCCGTCCGTTTCCCTAGTTTTATGCTTCTTCCTTTACATTCAGCTTTGCTTCACTCCTAGCTGAAAAGAATCAATTAGTTTGTGTTCATTTAAAAAAATTGTCTGCCTTATCTGGTGAGCTTCTCAATTTTGTAGAGTAGAAGTTTTAGTTGATCAAAATAAGGAAAAGAATTATGTGATTGATCAACATGCTTTTAACTTTCAACCAGCTGTAATTGAAAAGGGTTTCAGTTGATAGAATACAGACTTAGTTTAACGTGGTGCCTGACCGTTCTATTTATGATCTGAAATTGTGAGACCTATTGGTTCACCTTGGGTTGGGTGCATGGCTTATGTGACGTACTCAGAGGGACTTAGCTGTAACGGATTTCGGGATTTTTAATTATCAAAATTAGTTGAGATTGCAGTCTGCAAACTTAACCACCAACTGGATAGATTGCATCATTACGTATCTATCCAAGACATCTAGTATGAAATAGGTTCAAGTTTAAACTTGAAACTCCTTTTTTGATATTTAATTGATGTGACAAAATTATGAATAACATTGTACCCAAACCAGGATTACGAACATATCTTTTAATACTATAGCTTATAATGTAATTTTTCTTAAAATTTGTATTTTTTTATGGTGTCTTAATTATCAAAGTCTTTCTATTGGTTCTTGTTTTAAACATATGAGGAATGTTTTTGTTTAATGCCATCTTTGTAAAAGTGAAGATTTATTTTATCATGTATTTTTGAGTGTCTTGTTGCTTGGCATGCTTTGAAATGGACATTAGAATTTATAAAAACTTTTAACTAAGCATCAATGAAGTCATTCTTGGTCATCAGCTTGCAATTGAAAGTTGTGGTGTGCAACTATTTTCTAGTAGCAAGAGCATAATTATGACCTCTCTTTAGGTATCAAATACCAAATTCTCAAAGATTTTGATTTTTAGCTACAACTTCAAGCAAAAAAACTTAGTGAAAATTGAACAATTAATTTGTTTTCTTCAGTATTAATTTTTATTTGTTTTGAACGCTTAAGGATGGGAAACTTTTAACTTTTTTTACTATTTGTTCTTTTATCTTTGATTGATGTATTCCTTTTTTTTAGAAAGAGTTTTCTCTATCTTTATAAAAAACCCTTTAGTAAGAAGTGAAAACATGTAAAGGCTAGGCCTGATTCTCTTCCTATTTTCAAGATTGATTGTAAGGATGAAAACCTAAAAAGCTTCTTTACACTCTCTCTTTGATGATTTGATGTACTTCTATTTTTTTAAATATTATTATTCATTTTGTTGAGGTTTGACACCCCCATCATTCTAAATGCAATTTAAAAGGCTTTAGAACAAACTTTGAATAACATGGAGACATTAAGATGCATGTTGTTGGATTCCAAATGTGACTAATAATTTTTAGAATCTTGTATCACTTTGTTGAAATCAAACTCTTAATTTGCAATTTACAGGTGACAACCATTAATCAATAAACTATATTTTATGATACAAGGGAAGATTTAATTTTTGAAATTTTATAATTTAGCGATGCCATGAAATAGTATTAAAGAGTGTCATTAGTTGTAGGCTCAATGCTTATCCTACATTAGTGATATGCCGAAGATACATGTTTTCTTGATGTAAGGTGCATTTCGAATGTATAAAAAACTAGAACACATTGAATTCGCCAAATGTACACATTGAAAATGCATAGTCTACCCAACTATAGCACCAGACATAATGATCCTCTACCCAAGGCCACCTTGTAGTAGGAAGAAACAAAATATTTGTTTCTTAGAAATAGGGTTTTTTTTATATATAATGTTGGTTTTTAAATATAAATTTATTAATAATACAAACTCATCTCCTTTGTGTATTTTAGTATGTCTTCTGAATAACCTCACATTCTAGAGCTTGTTCTAAAATGTGTTTTCACATTCTTCAAGTTCTAAAATGTGTATGCATAGGAGAAAATATAAGCTCTTTTTGAGTGGTTGTGTTATGCCTTGTGATGTGAGAAACAAGCACATTATAGCTTACCATCATTCTAAATGATGGACTCTACATATTACCATCATTCCAAATGATGGACCCTATGATATAGTACTTAAGTAATATCTAATACTATTAGGATTTGTCAAACAAATAAACTTGAGCAAAATACATTTGTAACAATAAATCATGAGTACAATAGATGTGTTCAATATTTATGTAACTTGAACATGTCTTTTGTATAATTCCCAAGAATTAACACTTTTAGCTTGAATAGCTCATATAAAGATTAATTAGAGATTTGCCATTTTAGTCTAAAGAAATCTATTCTATAACATTTTAATAATATATGTTGCTCATCTTCTACCACTTAAAGTTAACACACTTAACGTATTCTTCGTGTTACTCATTGCTCCATCTTTTAGTGTCAACTTAGAGATGGTATGATCCCATTTTTACTCTACTAATTAGTATTCTTATGGATATTTGAATTATTGGACGTAAATATTTTGTTTCATCATGTCTGCCACATCTAATATTTTGCTAGTAAAATTGAAGCCATTTTTGTGTTTATGCCTTATTTTGTCATCTCTTTAAAACTTTTTTTAACAGGTTTTCAAGCTTGTTTTGAATTTAGTATATTCTATGAATACTCTATTTTTTTAAACACAATCTTCCTTCATAGAACCACCCTTGTTGTTGAGATTCTTAGATGATCTCTCATGAGATCTTATTATGATTTTTATTTCTCAAGTATAGTGTTAAAAATTGATACATTGCTTTAGCTTCCAACAGCAAAAAATTAGTTTCTAATAAAAGTACTACATACAGGACTTGAGTTTTTACTTTAAATTCATCTAACAAGAGCTATTTTGAAGGTTATTTTTGTTTCATGATTCTTGATCAAGACTTAGGCCCCATGCCACATATCCTTAAAGCACTATAGTTTGTACAATTGTTGAAAAAAAGATATTTTTGAATTATCCAAGTCCAAATATTGTGATTTGGACTTACTTAACCATACAATCGTGACAATACAAGTAAGTCTAGGAAAACAACGATTGATTAACCTTAAGTGTTCCATAAGGTGCATAAGCACTTAGTCCTTGGAGTTCGACCGGATCGCATGTGTAACGCTTGTATTGGTATGGTTGAGTGTAGGGGTACCTCGCCACTCATCATTGGCACCGTTGTTGGGGACTTAGTTGTTTGTGCACTACGTAGAACATAGGAAATCATTTACATCGTTGGGAGCTAGAACGAACCCTTAGGGTTAATCAAGAGAAAAATAACATAACGATAAATAGCACACCGAACAAGACTAAAATGTCTTCTTCTCCACACAAAAGCACTTCACCGCCTAGGACCAACACTAGAGACAGTCGGCAACACAACATACATAACCAAGAATCGTCAGTTCCTCAACAATTCAGTGTGGTATATACTCATCACGATGAATATATACCTGACTTTACCTTTGTCTTCCATCAAGACGAACAACTGTGTTGGAGAGACTTGGAGAGTAACATAGTGTTGCCTCCAGACAGAGCCGCCCCCAACATGCTCCTTCGTGCCCTTGCATGAATTGGCATGTTGCAATTATACATTGAGTACATTGCATGCGATTACAACGTAAGGGACTACCATCCCACAGAAGTGCAACGTCAACGGGACTTGCAGCAGGAGAGTTACCACACATCGTTGAAGGGGAAAGGACCCCATAATGCTTCGCCCGTCATAAGCAAAATTAAAGGTGGTGAACCTATCTCAATAGGTTCTTCACAAAATGATGTTCCCCCTCCTAATGATAGTGAGGAGGTGGTGTATCAGAACCTTCACTCTATGATACACAACCTTGGTTCTGATTCCCACGAACACCAAGTGTTCAATGAGGGAACACAAACACAAGATAAGGGCAAGCATTCTGATTGTCATCACGATTGGGGTCAAGATCACCGAAGGGAAGGTAGGAAACATCATCACAACGATGGTTCTTCTTCCTCTTCCCCTTCATCGCAACATTCACCCTCTCCTTCAACGTTGGGACGCAGTCACCAGGAACCTCATCGTGAGGACAAGGGTAAGCAAAATGAGAAACCTCGACGAAAGAGTCGAGAGTGAGGACGAGGGCACTATAGCAAATCAAGGCATGGAAGAAGGGAAAGTAGGGAACCACGTAGGCATCATAGACACCATGAGAGAAACGACCATGACGAACCCTTACTTGCAACCCGAAGCATGTTAGACATTATGGAGGTCTTTAGAATACCTACAAGGCACCAAAAAGATAGCTGGATCAAGAGACTAGACATGAATAATATTACATGATTTGAGGGGGGATACAACATTGATCCGCAGAATCACTTACAGGCATTTCACGATGCCTGCGCCTTGCAGAACATTGAAAATGAGTGGCAAAAGTTAAAGTTTTTCCCAAGTACACTCATAAAGGAAGCGGAAAACTGGTATCGGTCCTTAGAATCGGAATCCATTCGAAGGTGGAGTACAATGTTAGAACTGTTTAACGATAAATACCAAACATACTCCCGAGTGTCCAACTTGCGGAAGTAGATCCAAGGATGGAAGCAGGGTAATCCTGAACCCTTGGATGCTACCATGGGCCGATATTATGCATTGCTATATCGTTGTCTGGGCCATGGTTACACACAACGGGATCAACTACGCCATCTCGTAGATGGGCTAAGACATGAAACTAGGAGAACCCTTAGGACATATGCCCAAGGGAGATTATCTAAACTTAGGTCCCATGAGGTTCATAGACTTTTGGAGCAAGTAGCTAAGGAAGAAGGAGAGCTATGTAAGAGAGAAAGCACAGAAGAGTATAACCACGATCCTTCCCTCTGAAAGAGGGGAGTAAGATTTTGTGAGGAGGAGGATGAGTTACCACTCGAAGAGTTGGTAAGTAGGAAAACCTTGCCGCTTCAAAAATTAACAAGAGAAGTGTCAGCCAAGGTAGATCAAATGTGGGACTTCTTAGATAGTAGATTTGAAATTGTTTTAAAAACTGTAGAGGAGTCTAAGGAGCGAAGTAGTGACCATGATAAGAAAAAGAAGAGGGATTTGGACCATGCATGTAACAAAGGTAAGGGTAAATTAGCTATCACTAAAGAGGTTCTGGATTTGGATACAGACAATGATGGTGGATGTGAAATATGCCAATATGACTATCCTAAGGGATGTTGCCCAATAATCTCACATCTGCAAGAGTTTGGGGTGTATGCACTCAACCCAAGACTTAACAAATGACAAGCACCCCATCAGTTACCTTATCCCCAAGGTAACCCGAGGCAGTTCCACCAACTGTTAACATATTATCCAAGTGGAACTCCACCAAAACCTATGGAGCAACACCAGCAGTGGCAATACCCACAATCATGGGAGATGCCACCGCTAAGGCAACAATACCCTTACCGACAATCGGATCCATATGGCTACTACGTGCAGCAGCCAATCTCTCCAAGTGACTCTGTTGGTCATGTGAGCCCACAACGTCACTACCAAGCTCAGGAACATTATAAGACTCCTTCTCATGGGATAGACACACCACATGCATACCATCCTCCAAATCCACCTGCAACTCTTACATTGATAGCTCCACTACCACTTGCTTCAGCGATGCAAGGGGAACTCCCCACTCAACCGTAGCAACGCAATGCTACGAGAGTAGTAAACCTTCAACCTGCTGCTGGTTCTGACAACCGTACAAGGAGAATACCTTTCTTCAGAACCAATAGTCCAAACAAGCTCTCACAACCACAAGCGGTTGAGCCTCTGAACGTTCCTCCATCAAATAAGGCTTCAGAGCTCCCTTCAAACTAACAACAGAGCTCAACGCATATGGTTATGTTAACACATACCATCACTGACTGGATGAAGGTGGGCCACCTTTCCAAGAAGTCCCTTAATCTACCTCCAAGTCGCTGGGAATGAACCACGTAAGGCTCTTTTGGACTCAGGTTCCGGAGTCAACTTGATATCACAGGAAATGTATAAAGCTTAGAACCTGCCTCCACTAAAGAAGAGCAATATTCACTTAGAACTGGCTGACCAGTCCATCACTATTCTCTTGGGATTGGTTNAGAGCAATATTCACTTAGAGCTGGCTGACCAGTCCATCACTATTCTCTTGGGATTGGTTAAGGACATCGTTATCACTATGTGTGGTTGGTCATACCCAGCTGATTTCCTAGTGATACAAGTCAACAATGAAAAGGGGGACTTCCCAATAATAATGGGAAGGGCATGGCTAAGTACCGTGAACGCATGCCTAGGAATCCGTGATCTTTCCTTGGAAATATCTAAAGAAAACACTTATGGAAAGATCGAGAAGAAGAAGGTTCCATGCATCACATATAGTGATACAGAGGATGATAGTGTACAGGAGCGTTCAACATCTCCTACATGCAACCAGTTCACATATGAAGTTAACATACAAAAGTGCCTGTATGTAGCAACCACACAACAAAAGAACACCCAGTGGTTAACAGCTAATCAAGAAAGCAACCCACCAATATGCATGGAACTAATTGGGGGACCAACTTGCGCCCACGAAGAAAGCATAGATGCACTAGAGCAAGAGTGTCGTCAACTTCCAACCCTTAATTTGAAACCACCAATCGAGGGAATTGGAAACTCTTAGAAAATAAAAATGAGTACTTTGATAGGAGAATACTAGTTTGTGTGCAACCGACTAACCCTTATCATGAACCTAGAACATTCTATGCACATAGCACATTTGATAGAGGATGATCTCGCTCACTATTTCGAATCTCTCCCTTCCAATTCAGTCATGGGGGAGTTGGCCACCTATGCTGATCATTTGCAAACTTCATTTTTCTTTTAAGTTTTTTTTACACATTTTTGTTTTACAAATTTCTTTAACTTTTCTTATTTTTTTTACAACATCATTTATACTTTTTCATTTCTTTGTGTGTTTGATTATTTTGTTTGATTCGTCACTTAATAAGTGCTCCAAAGATGGTATGAACTGTATTCCATTGATTGCTAATATTTGGTTTTTACCTTTAAGTTATGATGTTGATACTAAGGTATGGTTCTTTTGATATAACAGATAATGAGTCCACATCACCCACGCATTCATAAATTTCTATGGTCTCTCTTGGCTTGAAACTGTATAGTCCCTTTCCCAATAATAAGAACTATCAACGAATCGGTGACTGGGTATTTCTCAAACTAAGGAAGGACTCAAGGATTAAAAAGGGTGTGACTTCAAGGGGATTTGATGCATTTGTGCTAGCCATTTTCTTGGGTGCTTGGATGATTTCTTCTTGAGTTTTCTTACTATACATTGTCACATTATTGGGAAGCTGAGCAAATAAAAATAATAAGTCTTTTCATGGTGTGGTTCTCACGCAAAAAAAAAAA
>MNCI01003349.1:48269-69607 GCA_015680685.1 Gnetum montanum | reverse complement strand
TCTTGTGGTTAAGACTTTAACTCTTGCTTCCAAATGACATTTCTAGAGCCTACAGACTCTTTGAATGTGAGATTGTCAAGGAATTAAGGGCATGAGCCTACTTTGGGGAGGACCCACTGACATTCCTATTTGGTGCATCTGTTAATTTCTTTCCCTTAAACATTTATGAAATCACCAATTATTTTGTTTATTTCCATCTTTGACATCCATTTTATTGGCGTTGCCATTGTTTCTTTTTCTTCATCTTTCTTATTGCTTATCTTTTTCCATTCTATCGCTACTGGAGGTTCGCTCTCAGTCATGGTGGTCCTGGTCTAATTTTTTTGATTTTCTCTAAACCCTTACACCTCGAGTAGTCACCAGTATTATATCTCCAAATCTGTATAAGCCATATCACAACTCAACCAATGGACCTTACACCGAAGCAAGGTATTAATTGTATTATGATTCATTTATCCTTACAACAACGGATTGGATCTGGAGAAAATACTTGGAATGGATTGGTGCTGAAGCAGTTATGCAAGGGACAAGATTGATGGCGCACTTATGGATGGACAACAAAAGGTGCAATCCTGGCGTTGGTAGCAGCATACTTCTTCTTTTCTCTCTCTCTTCTCTCTTCTCTCTCAACTACCAAATAAGGCTGGATGTCAATTATGTATAGTGTTCACTCTTGTTGTCATGAACACTAAATTTTTCAATGTATTGTAATGATGATCCGTTCACATGTCACCCCATCTACCATTAGTGTCATTCAAGTTAATAATCCCATACCTTCCCAATATTTTGTAAGGAACTCGAGGATGAGTTTTTATCAGTCATGGGGGTATGATGGGACGCGATATCGCATGGGCCGCAATATCATGTACGCGATATCGTGTCGACCCCTGTGATATTGCATACGTGATATCGTAGCCTGTCGCCTTGTCTATAAATAAGAGGTGGCTTTCCATTGTTTCCTCATCTAGATCTAGACCCTTAGCTAAACTCTGGCAGTTTTACCATTCAAGAGATAGAATAATTTCCATGTGCCCGCAGTAGGAGTCTCAAAGTGAACAGATCTTTATTCGAGCAAATTGTACCTAAGCACACATTTGTGTATGGAAATAAATACGAACTTTCTAATAAACCTTGTAGTGCATGGACTAAGCTAATTAGGATTTAATTAATGTTAAATGCTTAAATTCTTTCTTAGATAATTAATCTCTCTCAACCCTCAACTCTTAGTTAAGTGCATTTAGTATGACCGCTTCGAGCATGTGTGCTACGCTTGGTAACCCAGTAATGAATAGTGTTTGGTAATCCTAGTAGCGTTGCACTAGTTCAGGGTGTGTACAGTAAGTGGGAACGGATACTGATGCTAGTACGATTAAAGCTTAGTTAGTGAAAGTTAGTTACTTAGTCTCTTCACCCTTTCCTCTCTTAGCATAGGCGATAAAAAGATAAAAGTTATAAAAATCCTATACCTCAGACTTACTTAACCATACAATTGTGACAATACAAGTAAGTCTGGGAAGACAACGTTTGATTAACCTTAAGTGTTCCATAAGGAGCGTAAGCACTTAGTCCTTCGAGTTCGATCGGATCGCCTGTGTAATGCTCGTATTGGTATGGTTGAGTGTAGGGGTACCTCGCCACTCATCACTTACTGATAGGCTAACACTTCATTGTTCATTTATATCACTTTCAACATTTGTACTTAAACTTAAATTAGCAAAAGGATTTGAAATAGCAATAGAAAGTTGTCAAGAAATATAAACATTTGCAACAAATATGAGAAATTAGCGGCACATATTTTGCATATTTTTTGGCTTATAAATATAGTGTTGTAGTGCACATTCTATAAAGAATGATGTAGGTAATAGGGTATTAGAACCTGAAATAATTTGACTCTAAATACATTCCAAGACTTATAGCTAGTATATTGCTTTAGAAAAATTATAAGGAAATATAATAATATGACATACACATCCTTATCACACAATGAGCTAATCAATTAACATCATTTCCTTGGCTCAAGAATTAGTGTCACATATTTTGCATCACTTTTTGGCTTCTAAATATGATGTTGTAGGACACATTGTATAAAAGATGTAGTTAATGGGGTATTAGAACCTAAAACAATTTGATTATAAATACATGTCATAACTTATAGCTAGTATGCTACTTTAGAGAAATTATAAAGGAATATAACAATATAATGTGCATGTCCTTATCACACAATGAACTAATGACTTGACCTCCTTTCATTGGCTCAAGGATTTCTTTGTAGCATTACCTGGCGTAACATTATTCCAATAAGGTAGAAATTCATAAAAAATATGTATGAGGTTAATCTCCAAGAATTAATAGTGAATGGACATTCCTACAAAGTATTAACATTACATAAATTCAATTTCATAGTTAATAGCAATTCACAAAACATGTTGGTTAAATCATAATAAAACAACTTGATCCTTAACAAAGAAAGATACAATAATTGACCTTCATGATAGACCTCGTTTGTAACAATAATTACTTATCATTATTGAAGAAGATTGAGAAAATAAAGTAATAGAATCCAATGAGATACTAAGCATTTAGCAAAATATGTTCATAAAACAAAAACAAAACAGTATGATCCTTAACAAAGGAATGCATGGTGATTGATATTCATGAAAAATCTAGTTTGTGGAATTAAATATTCATCATCATCAAAAGAAATAAAAAGAAAGAAAGAAAGAAAAAACCTAATGAGCTATTAAAGATCTCTGAGAAAAACCACTTTGAAAGAGTGGGCAAGAATGTCTATGTCATGATGATAGCTTAGACTTAAACTTCCATTGGTTTCACTTAAATAATTAATGAGCAAAAGAAGAACTTTGTAATTAGGTAGATATTATGAAGAATCCACTATTAGTTCATGATGGTTGGAGACCTAATTGGAGTTTGGTACGGAAATTACTAGAAGAGTGGAGTTAAGCCTTAGTATCCTTTACAAGCTCATGTAATTTTATTTTTTGTAATGGATTCATTAATCTATGTAATTTTGAAGTATAAATTTATTCTACAAAGGAAAAGTCATTAATTGAGGGATTGCTCAACTGGTAAGGACATGTAGCTTGTTTCTTGCAAGTCATAGGTTTGATTCTAATAGATATACTAATTTGATACATTGGTTGTTATATTTAATGAAAGCATTGTAAAAGTTTATGTTGGATATATATCCTGGAGAATTGAAAATAAATGACTATATATGTACCCCCACAAAATATAGCTAAAATGAAACTTTTTTAAAACATAAGTGCAACTTTTATAGCTCAGTGCTATCCATTGTAATTGAACTTATAACTTGGAGTAACTAAATTGTGATCTTATTATTATGCTAACACCTCATTATTATTGTTCAAGTTTATTTGAGGAGGTGTTAGAACTTGAAATAAGTCAAACCAACGTACACCCCAAGATTTATAGAAGTTTATAACTTAGTGCTACCTAGTAGAATTGAACTTGTGACATAGGGTTATTAGGCCAAAACTCATACCACTAGTCTAACATCTTATTATTATTGTTTAAGTTTATTTGACTATTAGTGGAATGATCTCATTGCATGCTATTATTGTTTAAGTTGGGGAAGCTATCAAATTTTGTTGCTATTTGTTGAATATTTCTAATTAATGCTTTCTTTTATCTTTAGAGAGAGTCTATTTCTCTTTATAAGAAACTTTTTAGTAAGAAGTGAAAACCCATGTGAGTCCTTTTAAAAAAGGGCAAGACTTAATTCTTTTCCTATCCTAGAGGGAAGGTTTTTCAAGATTAGTTATAAGAATGAAAATTTGAAAAGGTATTCCTAAAATTGTTAGGCATTTTCTTTAGACTTTCTCTTATACGTTAATGATCTGATGTACTTTGATTTTTTTAATTATTATTCATTCTTTTGGGGTCTAATATCCTTCTTCAAGTGATAAACGTTTTTAGTGGGTGAGGGTTAGGAGTGAAGTTAAGGGAATGTTAAAAGCTCAAACAATTTGACTATTGGGATATCCAAAGTGGATGATGAATTCGCAAATGGATGGGTGGACGGACTGTCGACAGAGGAAACCAAAGTATAGTGAAGTAAAGTAAACTACACTACGTTAAGTTTTTAAAGCACACAAGATCAACGGCAACAGCCCTCGTAACTTCCCCTGGAATTGGAATCGGAGCAGTCTTGCTTTGGTTGTTGGATTAGATTGCTTTTAATTTGTGGGTAAGTCATGGATGCCTTCCTTCTTCCCCTGGACCCTCACCGGACCACTGAAGCAGACCAATAATAAATATGATTTAACATAAACCAAACTACTACCAGTCGTAGCTTTTATTTAAAGACTGCTTATCAATATTATAGGTTGATTTAAACCTGCTCAAATCGCAGAAGAGTAAGATCCGCAAAAATATGTGCCTCTTTTAGTTGCCAAAACCCAGGGAAACATCAAACTAATTTTGAATACACTGAACGAGATACCCCCTCAAAAATCCAGAGCAACTTCCCTGTGACGGTTAACATCCGTCTGGTAACTGTTTACAGTGTAATCCTGAAAGCCTAGCATCTCTTCTAGGTCAGGCAAGTTCAAGTTCTTTTCTGGAAGTTTCCATAAATCTGAGTTATCCATGTTGTTGTCACATTCTCCATTCAGAATTTCAACCACCTGAAGTCAAAAGTCACACATATAAACGGGTAACAAAATAATATTGGGAAGCTAGCTAGCTAACATAAAAGAGGATTAAAAATTATCCTATCCTGCTTACTTGTTTCATGGAGGGCCTTGATGCAGCATGCTCTTGAACACACAACCAGGCTGTAAACGCCATAGCCTTCAATTCATGCAGGTCGTATTCATTACCCAAACCAGGGTCCACCAACATTCAAAAGTTGCCGCATTCCAGTAATGGTTTCGCCTGTCATTGTATTCACCCATGAATTTAATTAATTAATTAATTGTAGTAATACAACGAACTTGTTAGAACCGTAAAACCGTTAGGAGGTAGTGGTTGATCAAATTTATATAGTCAAAACATACCCACATGACCAAACTATGCTGTAAAGAGTCGATTGGAAGCCAACCACTGATGAGTTCTAAAACTACAACGCTATATGCAAATACATCCGTTTCTCATGAACAAACAAAGACAGAGCAAACTTGACCACAGGGTTTCGTTTTTAGTTATCTTGTTACCTCGCCCAATAGTCGGGCTTGGTTAACATCATTTTCTTTAAAATCATCAGAGTCAATTGATATATATATATATATATATATGCGCTAGTTCTAGTGGTGTTGATGCAGCCAAGACTCTTGATTTTATTCTTCCCGTTGATGTCTTTGAGTCATTGGTTGCTCATATTTCTTCAAAATATACGTTCATTTAAATGTTAAGTTACCTATCTCAAAATCCAAGTCTTATTTCCCAATTAAATGAATGGCTGGTAAAACATGACATCGAAGTTCTTCGTGCTAGATATTATTCTCGTTTTTTTTCCTTGTTGTGTTAGGCAATGCCTTTGATGGTGCAGTGTGCTCTAGATCTTGGGTTTTTTATACACAAACATGCAGTGTTGATCATTCGTAAGTGGGCTCCTGATTTTGATGTTCAATCTAAAGAATATTCCAAAGTCCCATGTTTTGTTAAGTTATACAATTTTCCACTAATTTTTCAGAAAGCTTAGTAGGATATTGTTAGTCTCCTCCATCCCATTAAATATATGGACTTCATTTTTACTACCTTTGATTTTCGAAAAAGTTTCTTTATTGAAATCAACCTTCGCAAAAAAGAATTACTATTACAAGGACGACGAAAGACTTATGTTTAGCCTATTATATACTATAATCTCCCTAATTCTTGCAATTTTTACCATTGTGAAGGACATTTGTTTGATGATTGTCCTCTTTTGCTAAATAAAAAAGATTCTCAAGAAAAGAAAAAATGTGTTGAAGTTGAAGCTACAAAAATGCAAGTTACTATTACTGGTAAAAATCTAGAGAAGACAGAAGCTCCTATGCATATTGTTACTGCTACTAGAGACAACATTATGCAGTCAAGACACATAGCTTGTAAGGAAAATTCTTTCTTGTCTAACAAGCATACTATTAACTTAAAGACTAAAATCAGTGTCAACAAGGAGGCTCCTGTTAATGATGAAGAGTCTCAATTAGGATCCATAGCAAGTGACAAGGTGAAGATCTTTTTCTTGAAACAGTTTGTATTTTTGATACAAATCTTGGTATTCTGCCATGGCTATTTGTCTCGAATCTTTTTGCTATTTTAAGTTCAAGTATGGATATGGAAAAGTGATGGAAATTTTGTTAGATTGGACCTTTCTCCCTTCTAACAATTAATTTTCTGTAATTAGTTTTTCTATGTATCATTGTGAAGTTATTCTCTTAAGTAGCTAGTTGTAGAATGGGAAAGTATTTTTCTTTCCTTATTTTTTGTCACTTGATTTTCAGCTTTGTAATGTACTGTGAACTTTCTTTGCTTATTATTAATAAATATTTTTTTAGGATCTGAAACCCCCTCAACTATTAGTATATCCAAGATATATAGCCAACAACATCATCATTATCCTAACCTTATCCCAATAAAATGGAATTGACTATCATATAGCCAACATGATATTTTAAAAGAACTTAAGAAGAAAATAACGATGTTTTAAAGGGTAATGTGGCTTGTAAAATTGTTTCTAGTGGATCTAATTTTTCTCTCATCGTTTTTTCTAGTAGATTAGATCTCTCTAGAATTCCCCTATGGGGGACTTTAAATCACCTCTAATTTCTTCAACTAATGCCAAACTTTCTACTTCTTCTATTGATTTAGAAATTCTTGTTAATTTTGAGACTGTAGATTTAAAAGATGATGAGAAAAAATTTAAGACACCTTATTCTACTAATGTTACAACTAAGACACTTGATTTTGTTCTCCATGATGATGTATATGAGTTACTAGTAGCTAATATTATACCATGATATGTGTTCATTTCATTTTTAGGTTATTTTCCTTGTAATTAAAGTTTTGCTTCGTAGTTAAATGATATGATGCAAAAACATGAAAGTCAAGTCATTCATGCCAAGTATTATTCTAATTATTTTTTGCTTTTTGAGCTAAGAAATGCTTCAATGGTGCAGTGTGCCCTAAATATAGGATCATTTATACATAAGTATGCAGTATGGATCATTTATAATTAGACTCTAGATTTTGATGTTGAATATGAAGAATATTTTAAAGTTCTATGTTTTGTCAAGTTATTTAATCTTATACTATTTTTTAGAAAGTTGAGTAAGAGATTATTAGTATTCTTAATCCCATTAAGCATATAGAATCTATTTCCACAACATTTATTTCTTGTAAACATTTTTTCTTTGAAATTAATCTTCTTAACTATATAAAGGAATTTGTATTATAAGCAAGTAAGAGGACTTATATTTATCCATGCACATCTTATAATCTTCCTACCCTTGCAATCTTTTTCATCATGAAAGACATCTGTTTAATGCTTGTTCTTCTTTGCTTAAGAAAAAAGATGTTGAGAAGAATAAAAATGATGTTGATGTTGAGAAAGAGAAAAAGCATGTTGAAGCTAAGGATAGTAAAAAATAATTTGAAGTTGAACATATGTAAATGTATGAAAAACTAAGATAATATCAATGATAAGAGTGATCAAATGATAATAAATCTACTAGAGAAGACAAAAGCTCCTATGAATAGTTTTAATTTTAGTATATGAAGTATTAATCAATCTAGATAGTTAGCATGTAAGGTCTGTAAGAAGACTACTATCTATCCAAAGATGACATATTCTTTTGATAGATGGGCTTTCGAAGATTATAAATAGATTTGACGTAAAGTCAATTATGATAGATATTATGTGCCAACATTTACTTTTGTACCTTCCTCTCGTAAAAAATACGATATTTTGTTAAAGCTTTTTATTACTACATCAAATCCTTTTGCTATTTTAAGTTCAATCACAAATATTAGAAATATTAAAACTAGGACTATCCTTCCTAATAGCAATTAGTTTTCCTCTTTATTTTTTCAAAGCATCTATTGTAAGAATTTTTACTTGAGTAGACATCCCTAAAATTAGAAAGTTATTCCTTTTATGTTGTGTTTGTAGCTTTCTACTTAATGCTTAAGTATGTAATGTGCTTTGAAATTTTTTAATAAATATTTTTTAAGATCCAACATTCCCCCACCAATAATGGTACCTCAAATTTTATAAGATCCATCTTCGAAGAAGGAAAGGGATGAGAGCCTTAACTATGTGTGAATGGAAAGCCTATAGGTTTTCTCCATCCTTGTCAAGAAAAATGATAATCATCTCTTCTTTTTACAAAAAAATGGAATGTTAGCCTAGTGATAAAAATCTTGATTTATAAACTCCGAATTATGGGTTTAATTTTGATGGTAAATACTAAGGTATACATTTCTAGTTTGAATATATATATTAGGGGTATTTTTTTGAGAAAATAGACATAGGGGCTAATAGCATAACCCACTATTGTAATGGTACATTAAGTATATAAGAATCTTGATTTAGAAGCTCCAAATTATGGGGTTGATTTTGGTGGTAAATACTATGTTATAAACCTTTAATTTGATTATATGCCTTGGGGGTATTTTTTTGAGCAAATAGATAAAGAGACTGGTAGAACAACCCTCTATTGTAATGGTACCTTAAAAGTAACTTAGTAATTATGAAATTATTTTTAATAGTTGGAATAATTTGATTATAGGTATACTTTAGGACATACAGCCAACATAATAGATTAGAGGAATTATGGAGAAATAAGATGATACCTTAAGTGTAACTTGAACTAGTAATCTTTTTTGAGATTTTGTTTTGTTTTTTTCAAAAAATCTATTATGTTATCCCTTATTTAGCATTGGGGAAGGGGGAGAAGTGGGGTGTGGAGTGGAACCAAAACATTTGTTTAACAATATTTTCCCCAAAACCTATAGTCAAATTAGAACTTTATAACTAACTACACACCCATAACTTGGAGTTACCAAATCAAGAGTCTTATTAGTAGGTCAAAGGGTTTTAGCATTAATCTAAGGTAGCAAGAGGTTTGACATTAATAATACATGCAATGCCACTAGATTTAGTAGGTAATCCTTCAAGTAGAACCACCACTTCTTTGCCTTTCTAAAAATTTTCTGATAATTTATATGAATTTATTACTTAAGAAATTTTTGGAAGGTATGTTTTTGTGTAAATTATGGGTTATTTATTTGATTTCGCATTTTTTAAAATCATTTAAATTCAGTTTAGAAAGATTGAGATTTGGATGTTGTCTATGCTTATTATTTGTCAAACTCATTTTTGCGAAGTAGAATTTGGTTTCTAAGGCCCTTGATATGAGTGTTTACAATCATCATTGTGCTTTATTGATTATTTAAGAGTGAACTAACGTATTTAATCCAACATCTTCTAAATTTTAAAAGGTTCCTTATTTTGTTAAATTGTAGAATCTTCAATTAATTTTGGAAATAATTGAAAGGGATATTATTTCTCATATTGCGCCAATTAAGCATTCTGAAAGCCTCGTTGTAACTAGTGGTTTTCATAGAATTTGATATATGATTGAAGTGAATCTTGAATTGCTTAAGTGAGAAATTCTTTTATGTGATGGTAGAATTGATTATGCATACAAGGTTATTTATTATAATATTTCAAAGACATGTTACTATGGTCATTGGGAGGATCACATGTTTGATTCATGTCCTTTTATGTTGTGAGAAAAAAAGACAATGTAAGCATGTCAACAATAAGCTATTATTGTAAATGCTACTAAGGTTTCTTTTACAAATGTTATATATCTTGCTAAGGTTTTTTCTATAGATGGTACAAGTCCTAGGATGATTTCTTCTATGGATGTTTCAATAGTTAGTCCACCTCTTTCTTTTACTATTGTTCAATAAAATGTATCTTCAAGGAAGGTTCCAATGAAATCAATTTTGAAAAATTCTTTAAGGACTGAGGAGAAACAAATGCATGTTCCTTAGGTTTTATAGAATACTATTATTGATTTAGATGATTTTCAACTAGTTTTTCATAATAAATAATGTCAAAGAAGTCTATCTATTAGTGATTACATGCCAAATCTTCAGAAGGAACAACATGTTTAAGATATTTTAACTGATAATAATTCATTTGCAGCTATTAGTCAAGATGTGAAGATAATATCTTTTGATAATGTTGATTCTATTAACAAAGTGGGGGCGGCCTCCCCCTCCACCCAATGTTAATTTGTTCATGAAAAGTTAAATTTCCTGTCCCAGAGGGAAGGTTTTTCAGAATTGGTTGTAAGGATGAAAATCTAAAAAGACATCCCTAAAATAGTTAGGCTTTTTCTTTTTATTAACTTGGAGTTTCTCCTCTCTGTAGTACTCTATTTTTGTACTTTAGATTTTTATTTTTAATATATATATATTTTGGCTCCAACATCCCTTATTAATAGGTGTATTAAAAAAAGAAAGTATTGGATATTAAACATACGTCTTTTCGTTATTCTTCTTAATGAAATTCTTAAGCATTATTATGTGTGAAATTAATGATGATGGATTCTTACCTTGGGATTTATTAGGATCATCATCCAAAGGCTTAATGGTCATTCCAACAAGGTGATGGAAGGGTAGAGGATGAGTGAAAGCCTAACCTCTATCGAGTGGTTGTATCCAAGCTCAAACTTAGGTTTTAAAACTTGAGAAATAAGCCCCTTATCATCATTCCAAGTGGTGGTCCCTTAACTTGGACTTTATGTCAAATTCTAATTCTATTAGGAAAAATAACTTACTATGATTGAATCTTTAATGGATAGTTTTATAAATTCAATGAGATTTTAGAACTTCTACTTTATTTGTTAGTTGTTGATGAGTGGTGAGTAGACCATACGCCCAACCACATGAATTACTAAGTGTTCATGCACAATTCAGTTGAATTCCATGGACTTGTAGCCTTCCAAGTACACTAGTCTCTAGGAAGTGAAACTAACTATTGCAATTGCTATCTTCCCAATTACACTTGTGAAATGCAAAGGTATGGTTAAGTGCAATTGAGGCATATGATTTTTATCATTTTTTATGTTTTATATTCTAAGTTTCCTAAGAATAAAGAATGATGAATAAAGTAATTTAATTGCTAATTTAATCTAGCTAGCTAACATTTGACTAATTCTAACATAAGCATTTGTTCCCACTTTCCATACACATCTTGAACACATTTAATGCCACTGGGTTACCAAACGTTAAGTGTTACTGGGATTACTAAGTGCCAAGTGTATGCTTAAAGTGGTCACACTTATGTGCTTAATTAATTGCTATTTAATTTAGCTTAGTCTAGCTTAATTAAGCTTAATTAATTACTTAATTACTTAAAGAATTAAAGAAAATTACTTCAAATATTAAATGCATAAAGAAAATAAGTAATCTATTTTAAAGTGTTACAAGGTTTATCAGAAAGCTTGTCTTTATTACCACACACAGTACCATGCTCAGGTACAATAATGCTTAGATAAAGATTCGTACACTCTTTAACTCTTACTACACACACTTAGAAAAATATTCTAACTTCTGAATGATAAAACAACAAGAGCTTTGCTACAACTATTTGACTTATGTCATAAATGTGGCTAGTGAGTGTGTATTTATAAGTAAAGCAGGGAGCCCCAACGATGGGTATGCATCAATGGGTCAAACCCTACATCGATGGGATCACGTTGATAGGATCTTGTCAATGGGATCGCATTGACATGGCCAACCAAATGACTCATCATACCCCCACGACTAAATGAAAACTCATCATCAAGTTCTTTACAAAATTTGGGAAGGTATGGGATTATTAACACACAAAACAAACACACAAACTACACAACAAAAACTAAGTACCCAGAGTATACAGTTTTACAATGATTACAAAATTTTGGTGTTTAGTATGAAAAAATTGAACACCAAGACAAAACTGACAAACATAATTCCTTAGATGCCATGAAGATGTTGGATAAGATCAAATGATCCCAAATGATGGAGGCTCTATAGGCTCCAAAAGCCCTTCTTTTGCTTTGGATGGACGCAATGGTTGAGGCAATTGTGGTTGTTTGACGGTAGCTACAACATTTGGTGGAAGACGCAAGGAATTCAATAGTGCCTTCATTTTTTCCTCCTTTCCTCTAGGATCATTCATGGTTCATGCAACATCTTGAATGTGGGTCAGAGTGGGAACATCCCAGGGATAGGGCATTACTAGGAATAGCTCTTTCATGTTGAAAAACCAAGCTACGAAAAGTTTGTGCTCCACACTAAACACCTTAACTACATTCTATAGCTCTTGCTAGTTGTTCATGCTTTTGGCCAAGTCCTCAGTAGTAGATCTCTGATTGGTGAATTGTGTCTTGAGAACCTCAAGTTTAGCATTAGTAATCTCAAGCTTTTTGCTTAGTCTCCTTATGGGTTTTGTACTCTGCCTTGTACAACAAGGTCAAGTTGTCTACTTGATTCTCCAACTCTAATCATGGCCATTTGATAGTCAACATTGCCAGATTTGCATAACAGAGATTAACAAGCTCCATATACTCCATCATCTCCTCAATTTGTAACTCTTTCATAAAGATTTTTGCTCTGTTGTAGTCATTTAGCCCATCAAAGATAGGCTGCTAGACATCACCTCCTTCCTTGAGCTACTAGAGGGCCTCATTAAATTTTACCTTCATCATCTAGATGTTTTTTTCATCGATTTCTTTCTATAGATTGACTTTATCTTTATAATGGTTCTTGACTCTCAAATTTGAGAGCCTCATTCTTCTAGGAGGCTATCTCTATCATAGATTTTTGGTGAAGAGCTTGGACTTCCTTTATGGAGATATTTCTATTTTTAGTTGCCAGTCTCCTTAGTTTAGTGTTCACTCTAGCTATCTACTCCTACTATTGATGGATAAATTCTTGCATCTGCTACTTCTGCACATCAACATTCTGCAAGAGATGATTATCTAGGGTTAGAATTTCATTCTCATGGCACATTTGGACCAAGTATTTTTGAATGGCATATGTCTTGGTATTGGTCATGGATTGGTCAAACATGGCTATCTCCTTTATGTTCTCAACCTGTTTGAGCCTATCTTGAAGTTGTTGGAAAGCTTCATCATGTGTTAGCATAGGGTTGAGAAATGTAGGGATTGGCAAGGTGGCTCTTAATTCTCCAACCTCCGTAGATAAGCGTTGATTCTAAGCTTGGACTATTTCAAGTTGCTCCTCCAATATCATACACTTTTCCCTTGCTTCAAGTAGCTCCAACTAAGTTTTTGTTATGGTTTATAGAAGATCGAAGTTATCCAGAATCAGTTGCTCAATTCCCACTAGTCAATCCAACAACTTTTCATGCTGGGCTACACTTAATCTGCTACTAATTGTTTGTATAGATGTCTACACATCTTCGAGTGTAGAAATGTCTAGTATAGATGTCATAGGTACATTTAAGGGCTCAAAAATTCTATTAGAAACCACCTATATTGCCATCTCTTGCCCATGATGCTACATCATCAAGATAGTTGCCTCCTCACCCTCCTCTAGACACACTGAAAAAGTAACAACATTCCTAGAGATTTTTGAGAATTATTGCTATTGAAAGAAAGATACTGTTACCTCTTGGGGATCAGGATTCAATTTTGCAAGTATCTACATTCTTTGGGTTGAGAAAATTAGTCCACCTTCCTCCATCTGGCTGATAGTTCAAGCCACTTTGTTGAAATGACTCATAGCTAGGCAATACATAGATGGGTCACCATCACTTGTTTCTACTTTTTGCTCTTGCTCATGCAAGAGCTGCTCTTAGATCTCACGCATGTGCTAAGGGTAGCATGGGCCTTCAATGTTAGTTCATGAGTGGGTGGTGGAGGTTGTGGTTACTACTCCTCTTCTTGAATGATCTTGGCAAGAACCTTATCTTTCATCATCTCCACCCATGAAGTGGACGAAGTACATTGGATAGTGTCATTAGTGTAGTGTGTTATGCCCCCTTCTTACATACTTTTCTAATGAGGCAAGGGAAGGGGAGTGCCTTCCTTCCATGTTCATTTTCTTTAAATTTCTTCTCTATCTCAAGATAGATTAGTTTTGGAAGGTTGACGGGGAATCAACCGCTTAGAGCAGCACACACATGAGCGGGGAAAGCAATGATCTTACTTGGCCTCACTGTTGGATTGAGGTGGAAGGACGCAATCTTAAAGTATGCATGCTTCTTAATGATGAGAGTGCCAAACTCCTTACGATTGACTTTATAACATTGTTGCATCCATTCCTTCTTGATGCTAGGATCTACCTACATGGGGATTTTTGCAAGGTTCGCCCTAGTTTTTGGTAACCCAAGGAGCTTTGTGATGGATTTCACCGAGTAGGACACTGAAATGTCCTTTATTTTAACCATTGAACCAGCATGCCACTTATTTTAGAAGAGATATGTCTCTCCCATGTATCACTTCTCGCTAGAGTTTTGTAGTTGAGCTTTAACTTTTGGTGGTACGAACTCCAAGAAAGGTCCAAAGTTTAATTCTTGGAGCATGAATTTTTGGACCTCCCTTTTTATGATTTGCTTGAGGTAGGTTTCCTTCAAGGTTACCTCAAGGTTCGATCTTGGTTTGGATGCCTCATCTCAATGAGACTATTTTGTTTCCACAGCTTCTTTGAGAATCTATAAGATAGATTCCACTTTGGGCTCCTTTCAAAGAGGTCCCATTGCATGGTTCTGTACTTGCTTGTGGGCCTGTTCTTGGCCCCTTCCTATTCTTGGTCATTTGTTCCTTGGTTGGGACGATCCTCCTTCCTGTGCGTGTTTTTCCTTAGGTGCCATTTGCAGTTATGATATAATCAGGGATTAGCATTTAATGAGTAACTTAAAATGTTATTGGAGTTCATTGAAGGTGTTTAACTCTTAGAATTTGATATTTTAATGTTGGTTTCTTTGTTAAATCTTTATGGGATTTAGAAATTTTTTGAAATTTTTTTATCAAAAACTTAAGGTTTGTGATCCCCATGATAGAGAGCTTACCTCGAGTAGATATAGGGTCAAAGAATGGAGTGAATTAGACAAATGGTTAGGAAGATATGGCTTTTGGAAGGTTATGGGCTTTGAAAAATTTGAAAACTCCTTACTTGTTTATGAGAAAATGTGAAAATTGCTAAGTATTCACACCCATTTATAGATGGGTGAACCCTTGTATTTATGAGATCATGTATATGGGGTCCTATTTACATATGGACTCTATTGATGGGTACTTGTCTATTGAGCCAATGCCCAAAATTTCCACATTAAATATCTTAAAAAATACAAGGATTTTTCTTTTGAAATTGGTGTCTATGAAGAGCTAGAAAAGTTGTGAACATGATGAAAGCATTAGAAGAGGGCTTTAAATTTCACAAAATTTAGAGAATGAAATTTTATGGAGAAAATGCCTAAAGGAACACATAGTTGGATGCATCAATGGGACACATGAAAGATTTGATTGTCGAAATGCCTAATGATAAGGAAATTAACTATTCCAACCAAGAGATATGCAAGTGAATCCTCCCCATAGTAGCTTCATACCTTTTTTACCATTGCATAACCTTATCTAGGAAGTCCTTGGATCCCATAGTTGATTAATGGATATGAAAAGTTAAGGATTGAATTTGGAAGAATCTATCTAAGAATTTCGACACTTCAAACTAAGACATTAGAAATTGATAGTGAGNAAAAAATTCCATGATCTTAGGATAAGGAAAGTTAGACTTCAACCTAGGGACAAGGTCCTATACTAGAACCCCACATACGAATCTCAATGAACTAAGTTCCAAACGTTGTTGGAAGGATCTTACATCATTTATGAAACCTTTCCTTCTAGGGCCATGTTAATTTACAAACCTAAAAGCACAAACAAGAAACAACTAGTCAACATGCAACAACTTAAACCTTTCCATGAGCCCAAGCAAGCTAGTGCAAGCAATGCCTCATCAAATGACACCCACACTCAATTTTTCAAATCTTCTCCTCTCAACTCATTCGTGGGGGAGATGGTCATTCATGCTACTTATTAAAGTACCTCCTTAGTTTTTCTACCTTTTTGTTTTACACTTTCTTTGTTTTTATACATTTTTGTTTTACACTTTGTTATTTTTCCAANTAACAAAGTGTAAAACAAAAATGTATAAAAACAAAGAAAGTGTAAAACAAAAAGGTAGAAAAACTAAGGAGGTACTTTAATAAGTAGCATGAATGACCATCTCCCCCACGAATGAGTTGAGAGGAGAAGATTTGAAAAATTGAGTGTGGGTGTCATTTGATGAGGCATTGCTTGCACTAGCTTGCTTGGGCTCATGGAAAGGTTTAAGTTGTTGCATGTTGACTAGTTGTTTCTTGTTTGTGCTTTTAGGTTTGTAAATTAACATGGCCCTAGAAGGAAAGGTTTCATAAATGATGTAAGATCCTTCCAACAACGTTTGGAACTTAGTTCATTGAGATTCGTATGTGGGGTTCTAGTATAGGACCTTGTCCCTAGGTTGAAGTCTAACTTTCCTTATCCTAAGATCATGGAATTTTTTGTTAAATGTCTTGTGTACTTCATTCAAGGACAAGGCCATCAATCGATTTTCATCTAGCACATTAAGGTTGATTAATCTTTATTTTTGTGCTAGACAAAGGTCAAGGTCTAAGTCACAGGCTGTTGAAAGTGTACACTTAGATTGAATGGGAAGAGTTGAAAGTTTTCTGTATACTAGCTCTTAAGGAGAGTAGCCTATAGGAAGTTTCCATGTGGAGTAGTAGGCCCAAAGGGCATCATTGTGTTTCTTGCTCTAGTCTCTCTTATATTTGCTGATGAATCATTAATTGGATAGGATATTTGGTAAAAAGTTAATTTTTGTTCAGCTTCGATATCTTAGCCCTAATATCTTGGCTTTAATATCTTAGCCTTGGTATCTTTGCCTCGATAACTAGGCCCTGATAATTGGGCCTCATCGACGAGGCCTTGTTGACATAAATGTTGTGTTTATAAGGTCCCATTAACACATGCAATGATGCATTGACAAGGGCCCATTAACGTAGCCTAGCAATAAACTATATAAATAAATACTCACATCCATGTTTATGGCATTCTTTGGTCAATAAAGTAGCCAAACTCTTGTAATTTTATTCTTTAATCTTAGAGAATAGTTAGTGAGTGCCTGTAGTATGGATCTGAGTTAGTTGTACTAGACACATTCCATGAATGAGAATAAAATTGAAATTGATTCTTATTCATTGTAGCACTTTGACTTAGATTAAATTTACTTTTAATGTAATTTATATTCCATGTACTTAGTTAATTTTTACATTTCCATGCATGTTAATGAGTTGGTGGAATGAGCGTGACTAGTTTCGAGTGCAAACATGTATTTGCTTAGTAATCCCAGTAGTGTTATTGCTTAGTTCACCTAGTAACATAACACTTGGTAATCCCAGTAGTGGATACATGGGTTTAGGACATGTACGGAAAGGTCAGAATGGACACTGATCACTCGTATGCTAGTTTAGACTTTACTTTCCATTGTTAATTAGTTTAAACAAATGATTTCTTTATTATCATTAGGAGTAGCATAAGGCTAAAACAACATCAAGAATCATATGCCTCACTTTGGACTAAACCATACGTGATAAATCTACCACTAGTCCAAGTGGGAAGATAGTGAATTGTGATCAAGGAATAACGATGTAGATGCCACAACTAGTCCCATCGACAAAATTTGACCGGATTGTGCTCAAATGCTTGTGATTTGTGTGGTTGGACGTAGGGGGTACCTCATCACTCATCATTGGCACTATTGTTGGGGATGGTGCTAGTTATCTAGATTAGTTATATCAGACATGATTGCTGCAAACACATTAACAATTTATCTTTTAGAAAATATTAAGTCACACACATCATTAACTAAAGCAAATGTCTTTTTCACAAGGAAGTGATAATGCATCGTATGGAGAGAACATTCATTGGAGAACTAACAAGATATATGTTGAAGAAAATCAAAGTGACCAACCTCATGCAGGGGTTTCATATGTTCATGATCACCCTAACGACACTCAAAGACTACATTCACCTAAGGCCTGAGGTAGACAATCCTAGAGGAGATGAAGTAAGTCCTAGATTAGGGGAGGCCTCAAGGCCTAGGACCTCATCAAAACTTGAAAAAGATAAATTAAGGGACTACGGGGAACACCATTGAAGCCATGACAATCCTCCTAGTTCCTCATCTTTTTCATTCTCTTCAATGTCTAGTTGTGACAAAGATGAACGTAGGTATAGAAACAAAGCTCCACTATGGGGTCGAAATAAGGGTAGAAATCAAAAACACAAGAAAAATCAAAGATCTCAAGATGAACACAGACAAAACTATCACAATCGAGCAAATAGAAATAACAATTTTCACCATGCCATGTCTAATGATGGTGAAGCCTTGTTGGCCACCAAGAGCCTAATGCAGATCATAGAGGTAGTTAAGATACCCCACATGCATCATAGGGAAATTCGCATAAAAAGGCTTAATATGAATAATATTCCTAAATTTGTGAAAGGCTATGATCCTAATCCACAACATCACTTACAAGCCTTTCATGATGCCTATGCCTTGCAAAATATCAAAAATAAGTGGCAAAAGCTTAAGCTCTTCCCTAGGACACTAATAGACAAAGCTGAAAGTTGGTATAGATTGTTGGAACCAAGTTTCATCCACTAGTGGTCCACAATGCTACAAATTTTCAATGAAAAATACCAAACCTATGTAAGAGCATCCAACCTAAGAAAACAAATCCAAGGGTGGAAGCAAGAAAATCATGAGCCCTTGGATGTGGCATTGGGTAGATGTCATTGACTACCCCATAAATGTCCCGGTCATGATTTTTCTTAAAAAGAACAACTTTTCCACATCATAGATGAGATTCGTAATGAAACAAGGGATATCCTTGGGATGTATGCTCAAGGATGATTATGTGAACTAAAATCCCATCAAGTACAAAGGCTAATCGAGTAGGTGGTGAAATAAGAAGAAGAGCTATGTAAACGAGAGAATGTTGAGAAATATCACTAGGATCCAACTCTTCAAAAGAAGAGGATCCATATCTATGATGAGGAAAAATAGGTAGCTCTCGATGAGGTGATTTCACAACAAACCTTGCCACTGCAACAATCTCTTCATGAACTCTAGGCAAAGATAGATAGGATGTCAGAGTGGATAAATGAAAAAGTTACAACTTTCATAAAAATAGTAGAGGAGAAGGGAACACAAAGTGAATTAGGAGATCATAATAACAAAGGAAAAAGAACCAAGAAATAACTAGCAACACTTATTGACAAATAGAGAAAATGGTTGTAGAAGAAGAGGTTGTAAAATCAACCACAGAAGAAGATGGTGGATGTGACATTTACCTAATATGATCATCTAAAGGGCTATTGTCCAATCATGTTAAATCTACATGAGTATTGGGCTTGTGCATTGAATTCAAAGTTTGTACAAAAGCAAATGCATAGAAAATTACCTTTCTCACAAGGTAATCATAGATAGTCCTACAACCAATCGTACTATCCTAGGAGGACTTATTACTAGCCCTAACACTGTTATTAACCACATTGGCAAAACCCACAATTTTGGGGAAGGCCACCATCAAACTAGCCCTACCCTTACTACCAGCTAAACCCACATGGATATTATGTTCAACATTCTATTTCCCTAACTAGGTCTACATCGTCTACTTCAAATCACTACTATCACTCTCCCGAGTACCATCAACCCATGACATATCCTAAAGGATCATCACCTCATGCCTCTTACCATCCATTCTACCCTTGATATTCTCATAGTTCAACTCATCACATGCCACCGCTAATGACATAGGATGGTTTAGCATCATAACATCAACAAACGAATGCCACTTGTGTTGCGAATGTGCATAGACATGCTGATACCAGTAGGTTTCCACCCCAAACTAGGAATCTTCCTTTCTTTAGGATAGGACCTAGCTAGAAGGGAAAGGTTTGTGGACCTACTAACTCATCCAAACAAGCACAATGCCAATCAAGTGCAACCTCCTTCCTTTCACAACCAATGCCTTCTGATCTTATACAAAGGCCAACATCCATCGTTACTCCAACACCTAACAAAAGAAATGAATTTTGTACTATGCAGAGACAAAAGAATCCATGCATCATCACTAATAGTAAAGGGTGTAGTTGTGGGCTGAAATTATAAATATTAACATAGCCCACAACAAAGTTCAAGAGGAGGTGTGTGAGAAAAAATCAATCTACGTAGTAGTCTCTAAACTAGAAGACATTCAATGGCTTGAAAATAAGAATATAAAATTGTTTCAAAGATGCATGGAGGTAATTGATCCACTTATTAGTTCTAGACTTAAGAAAATGGACCAACTAGAGGACTTAGACACATATATCTTACACTCTGATTATACACTTGAAAAGGATATTAAACATGAAGACCTAGGAACTAAAATAGAAAATCAAGAAGAAGAAGCAAACACATTTGGATCCCCCAAAATGGAAATACCTTTAAGTTTAGATGAAGATAGATCTTTGAATGATCCAAACTAGACTATCACGAATGTTAGATGTGCTAGCACATGATTAATTAAATTAGTAATGGTGATAGATGGGAAATCAGTGGTGTATAACCAGAGGATTGTGTAGTCCATCACCTGAATGTGTGGCCATAAGATTAGTTGTGGAAGAGATGCTCCATCCTTATTCAATAACTAATAAGTATTTTCACCTTTTTAGTTTTACAATTTTTTATCATTTTCCTATTTCTTCTAAAATTTTCTGATTCTTCATATATTTTCCATTTCTTAATATTTTTCTTTTCTTTATATTTTTCTCTTTTCTTAAGTCATTCTCTTTATGTTTTATGAATTTATTTTATGTTTTTGTTAATAGTATTGCCAAGTCATGATATAGAAGTCAACGCTATGTGTTGGTTTTTTATGCTACACTATCAAGATGATTGAATAAGTAATTGTCTAAAGCAATGAGACCACCTCATCCATTCGTCTAGTTCTTTGAATAAAAGGTCTTTTTCATGGAAACAATTTGGTTCTTCATTCATGAAACTAAAATTAGTCAATGATCATCATACCTTGAAGAAAGAGGGAATGACCAAGTGGGAATGACAAAGGGTGTGACCTCAAGGGGACTTGGATTTTTTTTATCTTCTTTCATGTGGTTTATGACTCCACTTGGAACATATCATCACTCCTTCATTGACCACTAAAAAGGAAGCTTTGTCTTTGCATGGTGTGGTTCCCATTTCCAATA
>MNCI01003349.1:2048-48230 GCA_015680685.1 Gnetum montanum | reverse complement strand
CATGGTGTGGTTCTCATGCAAAGAGAGAGAGAGAGAGAGAGAGAGAGAGAGAGAGAGAAAATAAATAATGAAACTTCAAAGCATACCCCTTAGACACAATAATGGGCTACAAGCATTGGTTATGGGGCTAGACAGGCATGTAACCGATGCCTGAAGATGCCCCTCTAACTAAGGCCCTTCCTTCCTTCTTCTCTTTTCTTCTCTTTTTGGAGTGATGATTGTTCTTTGACGTGGTTGTGGACTCATGGTGGTAGGCAAGAGGGAACTCATCAATGTGAGGTTATTGCTCATGGTATAAACTTGGTTTGAACTTGGACAAATAGCCATGCTAATCATTTTAATCACATTTTCACAAGAACCTCTTGTGGACATGGTCAAGTACCTTACATCCTTATCTTTGTAATCCCTTCTCATCCCATTATTCACCTCACTACTATATGAAATTATGAGTCTTTTGGTTTTATGTAGCATAGTACAACATTCCTACCATGATAGTTGTGTGTTGTTTGGAACAAAGGCATGGTATAAATTTAACTTCTTAGGTGTCCATGAACATCTATAGTAGTGGTTATGTAAGGACATTATGGTAGGAGCCTACTTTGGGGAGGATCCACTTGCATAATGTTTGTTGATCATGGATTTGAACTAACCTTCACATATTCTAGAACATCAATGATAGTTTCTTTAAATTTATGCATAATTTTGGGACTACTTCTCATCACTTTCAACTACTTTTTACTTTTTCCTACTTTTTTGTTAAAATATACTTCAAGTTTAATATTTCTTGGCCATATTTTGAATTAGACTTTTGGTTTCAATTGTTGAAAAATTTTTGGGCTTATGGAGTTATGCTTATTACTCATGGGGGCTAGGGATGTCCACTTTGAAAGTTTTCTAAGATCCTATTTTCAAACATCATGGTAACTAATAATAATTAGTGAAAATAATGTGAATAGCTTGATGATTTTAGTTACCTCATAGCCTTGGACATAGTATGTTGTCATTACCTTATGCTTAAATGAAAACTAAGGGATTTGTAAAGGGTTAATTATTAAGGAAAATTTACCAAAACTAATGTTAATCCTTTGGTGATTACAGGTGATGCTAAAAGAAATGCCTAAGGAAGAAGGCCTTTTACCAGACATGAAAACGAAGCTAAGAGGGGGACAATGGAGGATATGCCCATGGGTAAATCATAACACATATAAGATAACAGCTTAAACATTGCATGTTTGCTAGATCCATGGGACGATGAGAAGTAATTTTATTTTATCCTTCAAGAATGTTCCACATAACCAGAGAAGCATCGACATAACAATTAGGTTGGAAGTTTTCCATCACTAGTGGCAATAAGAAGAATCATCTTCAGCGGATTCTTGAAGACCTCTGCAAATTCTGTAATCTTCAAAGTCTGCCTAGTATTTTTGTTACTCTATCATTTTGTATGCATCCACTCAAATGAAATTTGTAATGTGGCACTTAGAGTTAGTTAGTAGTTAGCATCAGTCAATAATCCCATCATTCCCAATTTTTTGTAAAGAAAGGTTAGTCCTATCCTATTAACTCAAGGATGAGTTTTTATTCAGTTGTGAGGGTATGATGAATCATTAGTTGGCTAGGATATCTAACAAAAAGTTAATTTTTGGTTGGCTCCTATATCTTAGTCCTAATATCTTGGCTTTGATATCTTAACCCTGATATCTTGGCTCTGATATCTTAGCCTTGATAACTATGCCCCAATAATTGGGCCTTGTTGACAAGGCCCCATTGACGTAGCCTTGTCAATGTAAACATTGTGTTTATGAGGCCCTGTCGATGCATGTAATGATGCATTGACAAGGGTCCATGGATGCAGCCATGCAATAAAATCTATAAATACATGCTCAAAACCATGTTTATGGCATTCTTTGGTCAATAAAGTAGCCAAACTCTTGTAGTTTTATTCTATAATCTTAGAGAATAGTTAGTGAGTACTCATAGTATGGATCTAAGTTAGTTGTATGGTGTTTTATTCAAGTGGCAATGTACTTGAACACATTCCATGATTGGCAATAAGATTGAGACTAATTCTTATTCATTGCAACACTTTGAGTTAGATTAAATTTACTTTTAATGTAATTTATATTCCATGTACTTAGTTAATATTTACACTTCCATACATGTTAATGAATTGGTAGAATGAGCATGACTAGTTTTGAGTGTAAACATGTATTTGCTTGGTAATCCCAGTAGTGTTATTGGTTGGTTTTCCCAGTAGCATAGTGCTTGGTAATCCTAGTAGTAGATACATGGGTTCAAGACCTGTATAGCAAGGTGGGAATGGACACTCATTGTCCATAGGTTAGTTTAGACTTTACTTTCCATTGTTAATTAGTTTAAAAAAATGATTTATTTATTATTGTTAGAACTAGCATAAGGCTAAAATAACATCAAGAATCATATGCCTCACTTTGGACTAAACCATACATGACAAAGCTACCACTAGTTCAAGTGGGAAGACAACAAACTGTGATCAAGGCATAATGATGTAGATGCCACAACTAGTTCCATCCACAAAATTTGATTAGATTGTGCATGAATGCTTGTGATTCATATGGTTGGGTGTAGGGGGTACCTCAGTGCTCATCATTTGCTAATTATTCTTGTTAAGATCTTAGTGATATCTCTATTGGTGACTTAAGCTTTACCATTGGCTTGGGGGTGATAGGGTGTTGTTAGTTTATGTTCAACCTCCAAGTATTGCATGAACTTCTGAAAGGTAGTACATGTAAAATGAGTACCATTGTCAAAAATCAATGCATGTGGCACTCCAAACCTATTTACAACATTTTGCTATACAAACTATGTAGTAGTAGAAGGTGTACAGTTTGTGATGGTTGCTACTTCTACCCATTTGGTACAATAGTTAAAAGTGACTATTATGTACACCTTTTCATTTGACATGGGCGTGATGGAACCCATGAAGTCTATGCCCAAATGTCAAAGGGTTCTAATGGTTGGATCCATTGTTGAGGCTCCTCCATTCAAGCAGTCATCCCACCATCTTGCTGAAAATGGTCACAATAGCAGGTGAATTGGTGAGCATCCGTGAAGATTGTTGGCTAGTAATACCTTGTGAGTAGGATCTTAATGGCTGTGTGTCTCCCTACATCGTAACTCGCATAAGGGCTTTCATAAGCAACTTAGATAATGCATAGTTGATTCGAATGAAGAACACACCAACGAACTAGGCCATCAATGCACACCTTATAAAGATGTCCATTGATTTTCATGAAGTGTTTGGCTTAATGAATAAACTATTGTTTCTTTTGGGGGTCTAACTCTTTTGGCATCTCTTGAGTGAGAAGATAAGTAAGAATGTTATCATACCATTTTGGTTTAGTGGGGACTTGTTAATTTATTGCATTGACAAAGAAGAATTCATTAGGAAATTTATTAGAGAGTAGACTCTCCTCCTCTTTGTTGTTCCATCGTAACCAAGGCAAGTGATTAGTGACCACATTCATAGTTCTCTTACGATCTACCAATGTAAGATCACTAGCCACTGTATGACATGGGGGCTCACCATCAACTTGTTTATGAGGAAGTGAATGGCACTGTGATTAGTGTGCATAAACACTTTGTATTGAAACACATATTAGTTGAATTTCTCCAAGGCATAGACCACCACCATTAGCTCTTTTTCTATTGTGGTGTAATTAAGCTATGCATCCACAATACTTTGGCTTGTGCAGTGGATATAATAAGGACATTTTTGATCATCCAACTATGTAAGCATAGCTCCCAAGGGATAGTTTGATGCATTTATTATGATGTGAAATAGATGGAACCAAGTAGGTGCTCATAGAATTGGAGTTTCTACAAGCTTCTTCTTAAGTTGCTAGAATGATTTTTCACATTCCGTGGTTCATATGAACAAAGGATCTTTGTTTGTAATCTTGACCAACGGTTTAGCGATCTTAGAGAAATTCTCTATGAATCACTAGTAGTAGCTAGTGTGTCCAAGGAATGATCGGACATATTTAATGGTTTTTGGTTGGTAGGTTATTCCTTGAATGCCCTTAATATGTCTAGGATCCACCTCAATCCCTACTTGTGATGTTTTATACCCCAACACAATGCCCTCATAGACCATGAGATGGATCTTCTACCAATTGAGTTGAAGATTGGTTTGCATACACCTTTTAAGCACTTGCTCAAGGGGGTCCAGGGCTTGCTCAAATGTAGTGCAATAGGTGGAAAATTCATCCATGAAAACTTTCATCCCACTACCAATTTGTTGCTGAAAAATACTAAGGAAAAGACATTGAAATGTTGTAGGGGCATTGCATAGGCCAAAAGGCATCTTTTTATACATAAAAGTCCCCTAGAGACATGTGAATGTTATTTTGGCCTAATATTCTAGTGCTATTTGAATCTAGTTATAGCCACTATAACCATCTAGAAAGATATAATAGTAATTCCTAGAGATAGTGTCCAACACTTGGTCAACAAATGGCAATGGAAAATGATCTTTGAACATTGCCATGTTTAGTAACCTAAAATCAATATAGACCTGCCACTTGCCACCATTCTTTGGCATGATCATGTGTGGGATAATTCACTCACTATTCATAATTGGATTGATGAACCCCACCTTGAGGAGTTGTTCAAATTCCTCTTTGATGATCTACTTCAATATTAGTTTCAACCACCATTGTGACTACCTCTTTCACTTCATGGTTGGTATATCATAGATGTGATGTTGGCATATCCTAGGATCAATCCTTGTGAGTTTAGGATATGACCAAGCAAAGGCTATTGGCCATTATTTGACCACCTTTAAAAGCATCATTTTCTACTCAAGAGTAAGGCTAACATTAATTATCACTAGCTTGTCATTTTTTAGAAATGCATATTTGATGTTGGTAGGTGGAGTTTTCAACTCTAAGGGCACGTGTTTGAGATTTTTACAAATATTCAACTCTTCTTAATTGGTATCATCAGGTTCATCATCAAAGAGTTGGAAATGAACTTATTCTAGTTCATCCATGTCTTTAATATAGGCACAAGTTAGGCTCTTAGTTGGTTCCATGCAAAGTGTGCTACTTTTAAAATCAGCTGTCACCCACTGGGTGTCCTCCTATTTTGTGGCTACTATGTATAGGAACTTTTGGATTTCTAATTCATCTGCACACTACTTGCATGCTGTGATTGATGTGGTTTTGATAAATCATAAATTCTGTACACAATTGCACCCTGTATCATTATACGTGATGCATGGAACTCTCTTCTTCTACATCTTTCTGAATGTATTTTTCTTGGAAATTGCCAAGGAAAGATCTTTGATGCCCACTCATCCATCAACAGTGCTCATAATGATTTGGAAATCCTCCTTGCAATTTTCAACCTTGATCACCAAGAAATTGGTAGGGTAGGACCACCCATTGACAGTGGTCACAATGTTTTTCACTAATCCCATGGGAACAATGATGGAATGATCAATCAATTCTAAATGAATTTTGCTTTATTTGAGAGGAGGTAGGTTCATGGCATTGTACATTTCATGAGAAATTAGATTAACACTAGAACATTAATCAAGAAGAGCCTTGCATGGCTTATTTCTAGCAATCTGCAAGTAGATGAGAGGACTTCTAGGATCAGCTCTTTTCCTAGGAAGGTTTACAACCTTGATCCAATTGGATATAGAGTGAGTTAACATGATTGTGCAAATCTTGGGAGGTGTTTGATTTGAAGGGTTCTTGAAAGGGTTCAATGCAGAGGATGAAGGAGACATTGGATGACCAATTGCATGAGTTGATAAGGGCTTGGTAGGGCTATTGGTTTAGAAGAATGGTCTTTTTCTAGGTCTAGATTTTGAACCACTTGGTTGAGGAACCGATTATAAGTTAATGGCCCTAGTAGCATTATGTTACTATGGCTACATAGGAATTGCACCTTGCATGAATGGAATAGGTAATAATTGGGTTAAGGGTGGAGGAACATGTGCTGAAGGATGAGAAGGATGATAAGGATATGGGGATTCCTCTCTAGAAGATGGAGAATGAGCTTTGTAGTAATGCTAAAAAGAAACGTGATTGGAAGAGTCATACAAAGACATGGGTTACTAAACATAGTACCTATATGGATCTGGTTGCCTGTAAGGGTATACTACCTTGGTGGTGGCATTCCCTATGACTACTAATACTACTCATATGACTGTGTTGGAGCATCACTTAGATAATAAGCTTGTTGTTGTTGGTGGAACTACCTTGGATTTCCTTGAGGATAAGGTAATCTTTTGGGTGCTTGCCTTCTTGCCAATATAGAATTCAAAGTGTACATCCTAGGTTCCTGTAAGTGTGACAAAATAGGGCAATATCCCTTAGGATGTTCATATTAGTAGATGTCACACACACCATCATCATTTGAGTCTAATTTCACAACCTCTTCCATTGTGGTATCCTTGCCCTTACCCCTTTGGTAGGCATGTTTGACTTCCTTTCTTCTTTTATAGTTATGATCACTACTTTGCTCTCTGGATGTCTTTGCTATTTTTATAGCTATTTGGAATTTTTCATCTAAAGGTTTTTACATCTTATCCACCTTAGCCAAAATTTTAGAAATATATTTTTGAATTGACAAGGTTTTTCACTACACCACCTCATAGAGTGGTGCCTTCCCCTCACTATCACAAAAATGAACCTCCATTTTTCTAATGGAAGGATCCTAGTTATACTAAACACTTATGTTTTTCAACTCATGTTCTTTTTTTGCAATTGATGAACCGCGATATCGAAATCGCGATATTAGATCCATGATATCAAGTCTATGATATCAGAGCCTACCAAGCGATATCGGACATCCGATATCGGAACCTGTCTCGTTGCCTATAAATAAGAGGTAGGTGCACTTGGTTTTGGCATTAGTTTCTTAGTCCCTTACCTGAAATCTTGTAGTTTTTCCTTTCTAGAGTTAGAATTATTTTTGAGTGCCCATAGTAGGAGTCCTCAAGCGAACGGATCTTTATTCGAGCATTGTGTACCTGAGCACACCTTGTGTCCAGAAATAAAGACAAACTTTGTGATAAACCTTGTAACATTCAGAATAGCTTATTTATTGCATTTAATGTTATTTATAGTTATTTAATACCTTCATTAGTTAATTAATGTTGCTTTTATTGGTTTGTTAATTTTCACAAGTAAGCACACTCAGTATGACCACTTTGAGCATACACGAAACACTTGGTAACCCAGTAATGATTAGTGTTTGGTAATCGTAGTAGTGTTACATTGGTTTAGGATGTGTACAGAGAGTGCAAAAAGATGTTGGTGTTAGGACTAGTTAGGACCTAGTAGATTAGTTAATTTAAATTAGTTACTTAATTATTTCATTTCTTCCTTTTAGCACTAGGACATAAACATAAAAAGCATAAAAATCATATACCTCAAGTTTACTTAACCATACAATCATGCCATACGAGTAAGCTTGGGAAGACAACGATCGCCTAACCCATCCTTGTTTTGTGAAGGTGCATAAGCACTTAGTCCTTGAAGTTTGACTGGATTATGCATAACACTTGTATTCATATGAATGAGAATAGGGGTACCTCGTTGCTCATCATTGGCGCCGTTGCCAGGGACTTTGTTGTTTGTGCGTTGATTAGAACTTAGGAAATCTTCCCATTGTTGGAACAAACCCTTAGGGTTGGTTATCCTAAAATTATAGAAAAGAGATTATTTCATGCTAAAGAATTAATCATATATCATTCTTCTTATGAAATTCAGAGGCATAGTCCACATGATGATGATCCACCAGTGCCCCAACAGTTTCGCTTGGTATACGCTCATCCTAATGAGTATGTACTAGACTTTACTTTTATCCTCCACCAAGATGAACAATTGTGATGATGTGATTTAGAGGGCAACATAGTGTTACCACCCAATCACTCAATCCCAAGCATGCTTCTTTGTGCTCTCACACGAATTGGTATGCAACACTTATAGTCAAAGTACGTTGTGTATGAACAAGATTCGAGAGATTATCGACCCATGGAGGCACAACGTTAAAGCAACCTACAATAGGAGAGATATTACAAATCTATGAAGGGAAAGAAATCTCAGAATGTCTCGTATGTCATAAGTGAAAATGGGGTGGTGAACCTACCTTGGGAGGTTTTCCACATAACGATGTTCCTCTTGTTGACCTCGGTCAAGGAGTTGTGTATCAGAACCTTCACTCAACCATTCATAACCCATGTTCTAATACCAATGGACACAAAGGGTTTTAAAAAGGAACATGAACACATGACAATGATGGACATTCCGATCATAACCATGGCCAAGGTCATGACCACCAAGGAGAAAGTGACAAGCACCATCATGGTGCTAGTTCTACTTCCTCTCCACCTTCATCATCTCCTTCCCCCTCCTTTGGGATTTGGATGTAGTCACAAAGAGAAAGATCATGAGGACAATGGTAAGTGAAACAAAGATCATAGAAAAAATAGTCATGAAAGGGGATGGAGGCATTCTAGAGAAACACATCATGAAAGAAGGGAGAGTAGGAAACAACATAGGCATCATAGACGCCATAGAGAATATGATCACGATGAACCCCTACTCGCTACCAAAAGTATGCTAGATATAACCGAGGTCATTAGGATCCCAACAAGGCACCAAAAGGATAGTAGGATCAAAATATTAGACATGAAAAATATCCCACAATTTGAAGGGGGATACAACATTGATCCTTAAAATCATCTACAAGCGTTTTATGATACATGTGCCTTGCAAAATATAGAAAATGAGTGGAAAAAACTAAAGTTGTTTCCATGAACACTAATCAAAGAAGTGGAAAGCTGGTACTAGTTCTTAGAACTAGAATCCATTCGTCAATGGAGTAGCATGTTAGAGTTATTCAACGATAAGTATCAAGTGTACTCCTGAGTGTCCAACCTGCAAAAGAAAATCCAAGGATGGAAAAAAGGAGGACAAAAACCCTTGGATGCTATCATGGGTCGATATTATGCATTATTACATTGTTGCCCTGGCCATGGATACTTGCAGAGGGAACAACTACACCATCTTGTAGATGGGCTTAGGTACGAAATGTGAAGAACCCTTCGGACTTATGCCCAAGGAAGACTATCCGAGCTTAGAGCCCATCAAGTACAAAGATCATTGGAGCAAGTTGCCAAAGAGGAAGGTGAGTTAAGGAAGAGAGAAAGTGCAAAGGAATACAATAGATATCCTTCCCTCTGAAAGAAGGAAGTTAGATTTTATGAGGCTGAAGAAGAGTCATCACTCGAAGAGATGGTGAATAGGAAAACTTTTTTCCATTCAAAATTTTTCATTAGATGTATCGATAAAGGTAGACCAAATATGGGACTCCCTAGATAATAAGTTTTAAACCATTCTCAAAATAGTAGAGGAGTCTAGAAAGCAAGGTAGTGACTGAGAGAGGAGGCAAAAGAAGGAAGCTAAATATGCACGTAACAAAGGTAAGGGCAAAGTTGCCATCATTGAGGAGGTTGTGGATTCAGACACAGATAATGATGGTAGATGTGAGATATGCCAATATTACCATTCTAAGGGATGTTGCCTAGTAATCTCACATATGTAGGAGTCTGGAGTGTATGCACTAAACCCATGATTAAATAGATAATAGGCACCCAGAAGGTTACCTTATCCTCAAGGTAATCCAAGGCATTTTTACCAATCTTTGATGTATTATTCGAATGGAGCTCCACCACGACCAAGTGAAGAGTATCAATAGTGGCAACACCCATGATCATGGGGAATGCCACTACCACATCAACAGTACCCTTATTGTCAACCTGACCTATATAGGTACTACATGCAGCAGCCAATCTCTCCACATGATTCTACTAGTCATGTCACTCCTCAGCCTCACTACCAAGCCCATGAGTATTATAGAACTACTTCTCCTAGGAGAGATGTTCCACAAATGTACTATGCTTCTCATCCAACCGCACCTCTCCCACCCTTAGCTCCATTACCACCTACTCCAGCCATGTAGGGTGAGCTTCCTGCCTAGCTACAGCAACGCAATGCTACAAGGGCTGTCAACCCTTAACCTATTATTCGTTCAAACAACCGTACAAAGAAGAGACCTTTTTTTAGAACCAATAGTCGAACTAAGTCCTTAAAACCATGAGTGGCTAATCCTTCAAATGCCTCACCATCATTCAAGTCTTGGGAGCTTTCTTCAAACCAAAGATGACACTTAACACACACAGTCATGTTGACTCATGCCATTATTGACTAGATTAAAGCTGCTTGTCTTCCTAGGAAATTGTCTAATCTTGGGAGTCTTATATATTTACAAATCTCTGGGAATGAGCCATGCAAAGCTCTTTTGGATTCAGGTTTTGGTGTCAACATAATCTCTCAAGAAATGTACAAGGCCTAGAACCTACCTCCACTAAAAAAGAGGAACATTCATTTAGAGCTAGTCGACCAGTCCATCACTATCCCATTAGGACTAGTGGAGGACATTATCACCACTATTTATGGATGGTTGTATCTGATTTTCTAGTGATTCAAGTCAACAACTTCAAAGGGGACTTCCCAATCATTATGGGAAAAGCATGGCTAAGCACAATTAATGCATACCTAGGAATACATGATCTTTCCGTAAAAATATCAAAGGAAAATACATTTGGAAAGATCGAGAAGAAGAAAGTTCCATGCATCATATACAATGACATAGGGTGAAACTACATGTAGAAAGCCTATTTGTACAATGTTTAACATTACTTGCATGCAACCAGTGTGCAAAAATAACTAACATACAAAGATATCTGTATGTAGCAGCCACAAGATAGGAAGGCACCCAGTGGGTAATAGCTAACCAAGAGAGCAACTCAACTATATGCATGGAACCAACTGAAAGGTTGACTTGTGCCTACATCGATAGCATAAACACATTAGAGTAAGTCCATCACCAACTTCCAATTCCTGATATAAAAAATATCAACTGGGAAAGGTTGGAAATCCCTAATGAGTTCAAGAAAGAGCCCCTTGAGTTAAAACTATTACCCATCGGTATGGAGTATACATTTCTTAAAAATGAAAAATTGGTAATTATTAATACTAAGATCACTCCTTAACAAAAAGAAAGATTGCTGAAAACGGTAAACAAATGGTTGAAAGCCTTTGCTTGGTCATATCTCGAATTAACTGGAATAGATCCTAGGATATGCCAACATAGAATTTACACTAACCCCTCCATGAAACCTCAATGACAATCACAAAGATGACTGAACCCAAAGCTTAAGCAAGTGGTTAAAGAAGAAATTGAACAACTTCTAAAAGTTGGGTTCATCTATCCCATTTTTGACAGTGAATGGGTTAGCCCCTTATTTATTGTGTCTAAAAAAGGAGGTAAATGGAGGGACTGTATAGACTTTAGGCTACTGAACATGGAAACATTCAAAGACCACTTCCCATTGCCATTCATCGACCAAGTCTTAGACACCATTGCAGGGCATTGCTACTATAGTTTTCTGGATGGTTATAGTGGATACAATCAAATTCAGATAGCACTAGAAGACCAAGCCAAGAACACATTTACAAGTTCTTGGGGGACTTTTGCATAAGTAGATTCCATTTGGCTTGTGTAATGCCTCGACAACGTTTCAACATTCGGTTCTAAGCATATTTTAGTAGCAAATAGGAAATGGTGTGGAGGTCTTTATGGATGATTTCTTCATCTATGGAGTAGACTTTGAGTAAGCATTGGGCCGATTAGAGCAAGTAGTGAAATAATGTATTGAAACAAACTTAAGGCTCAATTGGCAAAAGAAGGCATTGTATTAGGGCACAAGATTTCACAAACAGGGATAGAGGTAGATATTGAAAAGATTAAAGTCATCCAAGGAATCACCCATCAACTTGAGACTGTAAAAGATATTTGATCATTCCTTGGACATACTGGCTATTATAGATGCTTTATTGAGAATTTTTCAAGGATTGTAAAATCTTTGGTAGAACTAATGAAGAAGGACATACCTTTTGAATGGACTAGGGAATGTAAGGTAGCCTTCCAAATGTTAAAATAGAATCTCATAGAAACACCCATTCTACAAGCTCCTGACTAGTTCAGACCATTCCACATAATGACTGATGCATCCAACTTTGCTTTAGGAGCCATACTTACATAGTTAGATGATCAAAAATGACCTTATTACATTTACTGTGCAAGTTGAAGTATTGCTAGTGCACAACTTAATTACACCACAATAGAAAAAGAATTAATGGCTATGGTGTTTGCACTAGAAAAATTTAGGCACTATGTATTGGGTTATAAGATATTTATACATACGGACCATAGTGCAATTTGGTTCCTAATGAATAAACCAACGGTGATCCCTCACATCATATGGTGGCTTGTGATCTTACAAGAGTTCAACCTTACAATGATCGATCGTAAAGGCACCAAGAATGTTGTTGCTAATCATGTATCTCGGTTACAATGGGACAACAAAGAGGACGAATATCCAATTTCTAACCATTTCCCCAATAAACTCCTCTTTGCAGGTGTAGTAAACAAGCAATTAACCATAGAGAAAAATTAGTATAATAGTATTCTTACCTATCTCCTTACACAAGAAACACCACAAGGGTTAGACATTAAAAAGAAACAACAGTTTCTTCACTGAGCCAAATATTTTATGGAAATTAATGAACAACTTTATAAAGTATGTATTGATTACTTGGTTTGATGGTGTGTTCCTAATGTAGATCAATTGTGAGTTCTCCAAGATGGTCATGAGGGCCCTTGTGGGGGTCATTACGCTAGGAGACGAACAACCATTAAAATCTTGCTTGCAGGATATTATTGGCCTACATTGTTCCAGGGTGCTCATCATTTCATCTAATCTTGTGAGCATTGCCAACATGATGGGGGAATGAATACTAGAATGGAGGGTCCACAACAATGGATTCAAGCCTTAGAACCCTTCAACATATGGAAAATTGATTTTATGGGGCCTATTACACCAATGTCCAATGGAAAGGCCTACATTGTTGTTGCTATTGACTATTTTATAAAGTTGGTAGAAGTAGCCATTGTTATAGATTGTACATCATTCTCGCAACACAATTTGTTTAACAACAAATTGTAAATAGGTTTGGCATGCCTCGTGCAGTTATTTTTGTAAATGGAACACATTTTACAAGTGCAACTTTTCAAAAGTTGATGCAACATTTAGGAGTTGAGCATAAGTTGACTACATCATATCATCCTCAAGTGAATGGTCAAGCTAAATTCATCAATAGGGAGATCACAAAAATATTAACATGAACTATTAACAAATATAGGTAAGATTGGAGCACCAAACTAAACGATGCTCTTTGGACATACCTCTCCACATGGAAACTCTCTATAGGCTACTCTCCCTATGAGCTAGTGTACGGTAAACTTCTAACATTTCCTATTCAAGCTAAGTTTTGTACCCTATTGACAACATGTGACCTTAACCTTGACCTCAATCTAGCATAAAAAGAATGGTTAATGAACCTTAACTTGCTAGATGAGAACCAATTAGCCACCTGGCATCTAACGAATTGCACAAGGCCTTTAACAAACAATGTCATGACGTTAGGATTAGGAAAGTCAACTACCAATCGAGGGATAAGGTTCTTTACTGGAATCCCACACATGTGCTACAATGAACTAAGTTGCAAACACTATGGGAAGGACCTTACATCATTCATGAAACTTTTCCTTCAGGGGCCATGATGATTTATAAAGCTAAAAGCCCAAACAGGAAATTATTGGTCAACATCCAGCAAACCAAACCTTTTCATGAACCTAAAAAGGCTAGTACTAATACCACCTCTATAAATGGTCAACCTTGCTCATTATTTCAGATCTCCTCCTTCCAACTTAGTCGTGGGGGAGATGGCCACCAATGCTAATCATTCTAAGCCCTTAGTTCCTTTTGTATTTTTGTTTTACACATTTTTCGTCTTTACTTGTTTTTGTTTTACACCATTGTTAATATTTTTACTATTTCTTTATTTGATTTATTCTTACTCATCACATAATAAGTGCTCATGATGGTGGATTGTACTATAATAGTGTTGATTGCTAATGTTTGGTTTTTACCTTTGACTTTTACTATTGATACTAAGATATGATTTCTTTTGATAAAATAGGCAATGAGCCCACATCACCCATTCATCCATTTAGCTCTATGATCTTCCTTGATCTTGGAACTGTACTGTCCCTTTTTCTAAGTAAACTTATTAATTAATTAGTGGCTTGGTATTCTTCAAACCAAGGAAAGGTTCAAATGGATTGAAAAGGGTGTGACCTCAAGGGGATTCGACACATTTTTGTTGACTATTCTCTTAGATACTTGGATGTGTTTCATACAGTCTTCCACCATTCTGCTCTTGACCAAATATCAGGAAGTTAACCAAATGAAATAAGTCTTTGCATGGTGTGGTTCTCATGCAAAAAAATAAAATTGGTTAAAATTCAAAGCACACCCCTTAGACATAATAAAGAAACATGGGCTATAAGCACTAGTTATGGCATTGGAAAGACATGTTACCCATGCTTGAAGGTTCCCTTTAACTAAGGCCCTTTCTCACTTCCTGCTTCTCTACTTTTCTCTTGTTGGAATGGTGGTGGCTCTATGGATGCATTCTTGTTGCTTCAGGAGGATGGGTTGGTCAAGTGTGTTGATGCGAGGTCACTGGATGTGGTTAGTTTTGATCTAGATTTGGAATGAATTCTATTAAGTCACCTTAACCACATAATACACAAGGGACTTTACACAACCTTAGTCTTGGGATTCCATCCTACTCTCTCTTCTGTTCCAAATTTCTTTTCATATTCCACCTCATTGATGATTTTATGATCATTCTATATCTTGGTTGCCACATTATTATTCTTTGGTATGCTCTTGTGGGTAAGTTCTTAACCATTGTTTCCATATGTCATTCCTAGAGCCTACGGACTCTTTTGTTTGTGGGTTTGTCAAGGCATAAAGGGCATGAGCCTAATTTGGGGAGGACCCACTGGCATTCCTTGATGGTGCAATTATAAAATTATTTTCCTTAAACATTTCTTGCAATCAACCATTTCCCATTCCAACCATCCATGACATCCGATTTTGTTTTATTGGCCTCATCGTTGTTATTTCTCTATTCTTCCTTGTTCTTTTATTTTCCATCTTATTGCTAATAGAGGTTCACTCTTAGTCATGGGGGCCCTGGAACAAATTTTTCCATTCCATTACTTACCTCACCCCTACACCTTAGGTAGTCACTAGTTACAAACCTATAACCTAGTATCTACCATACCCACAACCCAACAAATGTGCTTCATAGCGAGGCAAGGTATCAATCACATTATATCTTATCTATCCTTGCTAATTCATGATTATGTTGTATGTGTAGATGGTGATCACATGAACAATGGACTGGGATAGGAGGGAGCACTCAAGATGGACTGGAGCTAAAGTAATCATTCAAGGAACATGCATTATATAGCCATGGATGAACAATGGTATGCACAGTCTTGACATCGACAGCAACGCACCTCATTTTCTCTTCTCTCTCTCTCCAAGCTATCAAATAAAGGTTTAGATGTCATCTATGTACAATGTTCACCACAATGGGTATGAACACCAATGTTGTAATATATTTGTCAATCCATTCACTGGGAAGTTTAAGTTTGTCACTTCATGTCAATAATCCTATACATTTCCAATATTTTGTAAGGAACTTGAGGATGAGTTTTCATTCAGTCGTGGGGTATGATGAACCGTGATATCAGGATCGTGATATTGGATCTATGATATCAGGTCTACGATATTAGAGCTTAGCAAGAAATATCAGACATCTGATATCGGGACCTGTCTCGTTGCCTATAAATAAGAGGTAGGCGCACTTGGTTTTGGCATTAGTTTCTTAGTCCCTTACCAAAACTCTTACATTTTTCCCTTTCTAGAGTTAGAATTATTTCTAAGCACCTACAGTAGGAGTCATAAAGTGAACAGATATTTATTCGAGCATTGTGTACTTGAGCACACCTTGTGTCTAGAAATAAATACGAACTTTGTGATAAACCTTACAACATTTAGAATAGCTTATTTATTGCATCTAATGTTATTTACAATTATTTAATGCCTTCATTAGTTAATTGATGTTGCTTTTATTGGTTTGTTAATTTTCACAAGTAAGCACACTCAATACAACCACTTCGGGCATACACAAAACACTTGGTAACCCAATAACAATTAGTGTTTGGTAATCCCAATAGTGTTACACTAGTTCAGGATGTGTACAAAGAGTATGAATGGATGCTGGTGTTAGGACTAGTTAGGACCTAGAAGATTAGTTAATTTAAATTAGTTACTTAATTATTTCACTTCTTCCTTTTAACACCATGACATAAACATAAAAAACATAAAAATCATATACCTCAAGTTTACTTAACCATACAATTGTGCCATACGAGTAAGCTTGGGAGGACAATGATCACCTAATCCATCCTTGTTTTGTGAAGGTGCATAAACACTTAGTCCTTGGGGTTTAACCAGATTGTGCATAATGCTTGTATTCATATGGTTGAGCATACAGGTACCTCACCACTCATCAACAACCTACTTAATGAGCCTTTCAATTTGATGGACTCAAAGTTCTAGCAATCTCCCTTGGGCATAGACCCCAAGGGTTCTCCTTGTTTCTAATCAAAGTTCATCTATGATATGGCAAAGTTGTTCCCGTTGAAAATAACCATGGTCAGGACGTTTATGCAAGAGAGAGTAATACCTATCCATGACTACATCCAAGGTGATGAATCACTATTTTCCAGGCCCCAATATCGGGTACTCGATATTGGATACGCAATATTGCAACCTGGATAATGACATCAAATACACGATATCATGATTCCTGTATTGGCCTATAAATATATCACTCAGGTGCATAGGAAAGGAGTCTTTTTGGTAAGTCTTTAGGGTCAAGTCTTTTTGTCAGTTTTCAGTTAGTTTTTAGTTCTTTCCCAAGTGCATGCTCACAGTGTGATGTTTGTAATTATACGAAACCTTTGTTCAAGTGTGACGTACTTGGACACGCACACAATCGGCAATAAAGATTGAGATTACTCTCATTGCATCATTCACTTAGCTTTGTAATTTATTAATTGTTAATTATTAATTAGTATTTTCTTAGTTAATATTTCTTTATCATCATTTACTATTCCTGTTGTTAATGCAGAATGGGTACGTCTTAGTCACAAACATTTAAGTGTAACTACTTGGTAACCCAGTAGCGTATCTAGTAGTGCTCAAGTAATGTGTGCCTAGTAATCCCAAAAGTAGTACACGAGGTCCAAGATGTGTATGGATGATTAAGGATGGATGCACTTAGGCTAGCTTAGATTTTTTTTCCATTATCTACTGGTTCACTCAAGTTATTTCTTATTGACTTTAGGAGTATCATAGTAATTAGGAATGACATCATACACCTCACCTTGGACTAAACCATACGTGACAAAGAAAATGCTAGTCCAGGTGGGAAGATAGCAAACTGTAATCAATGTGTAACTATCTAAGTGCCATAACTAGTCCATCTACAGAGTTTGACTAGATCGCACGTACATGCTTGTATTTGTATGGTTGAGCATAAGGGTACCGCGCTGCTCATCATTGGCATCGTTGCTAAGTACAGTGCTAGTTATCTAGATTAGTTATATCATACAAGCTTGCTGTAATGTAGTATTAATGAAAAATATTTTAGAAATAAGTTAATTACAATTAAGTCACACACAATTCACAACAATGTCTCTCTCACAAGACAATGTTAATGCAACACCTAGCGAGGTAGTTCATTGGAGAACCAATGAAATATACGACGATGAAGAAGTTTGGAGTACTCAATGTTATGCAGGAGTCTCATGTTTTCATAAACACCCCAACGATACTCAAGGACTCTTTTCATCCAACTCTGACATCTTTAGTGAGGATGGGACATCCTATAGAATGAGGGGTCCATAAGGCTAAGGACCTTCTCAATGGTTAGCAAGAGTTTATCCAGGGATGAGTGGGAGACTTACAAAAGTCATGACGAGTCTTCTAGTTCTTTATCTTCCTCTACTCCTTCAACATCAGGTCATGACACAGATGACCATTTCTCAAGGGGTCCGTGTAGAAATAAAAATCGAACCCAAGGGAAAAGTTAGGAACACAAACATGAACAAAGACAACATCGTCCCAACCCACAAACTCATAAACTACTTAGTGATGATGAACCAATGTTGGCCACTAAGAGCCTAATGCATATACAAGAGGTTTTTTGAATATTCCATAGGCATCATAAGAAAAGTCATCTACCCAGGCTTGATTTAAATAACTTTCCCAAGTTTTCAGGAGGCTACGATTTAGATCTGCAACATCATTTATAAGCCTTCTATGATGCCTGTGCTTGGAACAACATTGATAATGGGTGCCAAAGACTTAAGATTTTTCCTATGATACTCATTGTCCAAGAAAAAGTATGGTATAGGTCTTTAAACTCAAAATTAGTTTGCCATTGGCCGACAATGGTAGAACTCTTTAATGAAAAATATCAAACCTATGCAAGAGTGTCAGCCTTAAGGAGACAAATCCAAGAGTGGAAACAAGGGCACCATAAACCCTTGGACATGGCCTTAGAAAGATATTATTCATTATTAAAAAAATTGCCCAGGCCATGGTTCTTCAAGAAAAGGCTAATGTATCACATCATGCATGGGCTATGTAATGAAACAAGGGAGACCCTAGGGATGTATGCCCCAGGTCAACTATATGAACTACGAACCCACCAATTCTAAGAGCTTATTAAGTGGGTAGCAAAAGAAGAAGGAAAAATAGCCAAATGGAAGAATGTTGAAAGATCTCAATAAGTCCAAAATCTTAAAATAACAAAGGTCCTTAATCATGAAGAGGAGAAATCAACTCATCTCAAGGAGATGGAATCATCTCCATCTTTGCCAATACTACAATCACTAGATGAAATTGAGGAAAAGATCAATAAGATGATAGAATGGGTACATGAAAAATGTGGAGAATATGAAAATATTATCAGAGGTAGAACCATGCATGATCACTATGACAACCAAAAAAAATAGAGGATGCCAAACTTAGAAATAGGATAGAATAACATTCGACAATCAGAAAGGAGGGTTGAAACAAATAAGGATACAAACTCAATTGTAAATCATAAGTATCAATTTGATGTTTGTCTATACGATCATCCCAAAAGCCAATGCCCAGTATTATCACATTTACATGTGCATTGGAAAGGAATGTTACATCCATATTTTGTTTGGAATAACCGTGCCCAACTGCAGTGGAAAAATTCCTAGTTGTGGGGGAGGCCACCACTAAATAAACCACATTCTTTGTATACCTCAACATCAAATGCTTATTATGTTCAACACCCTATTTCTTTGACTAGATCAACATCCTTTGCTTCACCTCATCGTTACCATTCCCCCGAGTACTATCATCCCATATCCTCTCCCACTGGATCACCACCTCATGTTGCTTACACTTCTTCTTACCTTCAATATTCTCATCCTTCACCTCCTTCTACATTGCCACCAGTTGTGCCAGAAGGTTTTGCACCATAACACCAACCCACAAACATTACTTGTGCTACTACTATCAATAGTAGTGGAAGTCCTCCACAACGTCGAAGCATCCTTTCTTTAGGCATGACCATAGAAAGAGACAACATGATTCTGAAACCACTACATCCTCCAACTCAGCACAAGCCTGGCATTGTGATGCATCTTCCTCCTTGAACTCAATGCCCCCTATTACCTCATATGGGCCATCAATTAATGCTCCAACAACCATGCAACCTAATGGATACAACCATGTAGGGAGACATATCGATCCTTGCATACCATCTTATGGTCACAGGTGTCATAGTGGGTTAGCTTCTTTCCACATGACCACATCTTATAATCTACCCCACTATGCCTAATTTCATCAAGTGTGTGAAGCCCATTGTGGATACATTCCTGCCACCACATCAAAAGAAACCTAGTGGTTTGGATATGATTAGACCCCAATGTTTCTAACATGCATTGATCCAAATTTTTCATTTATTAATTCTTTCCATGCTCAAAGGATTAGTCATGGGGGATACCCCCCATTTTAATAAGCAGGAATTAGAAACTTTTTTTCCTTTTCTTTGATTTTACAATTTTTAGTTTTTTATTTTTCAAATTGTTGTTTTTACCTTTTTGAGGGTAATCTCATCTGTGAATAAAATAATCATGTGACTTGTTGGTTGAGGTGTTGTTCTATGCTATTAAGTCATGGGTGACTAATTATTTGGACAGTGAGCCCACAACATCCACCCACCCATTCTATTAATAAGAGGTTCTACTCTAGGTATGATGATATTCTTGCCATCATTAAAACTTAAAGTAACTTTGTACTCATTATGCCTAGAGAAAAAATGATGAACTAAGCAAGAATGGCCAGGGTGTGACATCAAGGGGACTTATGGATTCTCTTTGGTGACATCTATATGTGCTATCATGCGGCTTGGTTGTACTAAGATCCTTATAGATCTAACAAAAAATGGGAGTAAGAGTAATAAAGGCACTCAATAAAGAAACTCAATGCTATTCTAGAGGGTCCCACTAGAAAGACATGCACCCATGCCTAAAGGTTTGTGGCTTCTTCAGATCACTATTGGAAATAACAAAGTGCCAAAGTGGCTAGACAAAGAGAAAAGAAAAGAAAGAAGGAAAAAAAAAACAAAGAAAAGATTAAGAAGAATGTGCCGTAGAAAAATTCCAAATCACTCCTCCTTTGTAAAAAATGCCAAGTGATCATATGCCTTGTTGTCATGATGCTCTTATTGTTGTCCATCATTGGATGAAACAATGCAATGTCATTGATCAGAGGCATGGACTTGGTCTTGATTTTGGAGTGAAAGGCTAATGATATATTAATCATGCCCCACAATCAGGATTCATTGTGCCAAGGGTAAGTTACCTCATGTACCAATCTTAGAAATCCCTTCTATGATTCATTTCACCCCACTATCCAAGTATTTCTAACTTGTGTCTTGTGTGGCATAGGATTCATACCTCATCACGGTGGTATTTAACATGTGTGTGCTTTGTTGCACTAGTGCATATTGCATTTAAGCCTTTTAGTGCCCATGGACATTTTAAGGTGTGGTTACCCAAGGGCATGATAGGTTGGAACCTACTTTGGGGAGGACCCACTTGTGTAACTTTTGTAATATATACTTATTGCACACCACTACATCATCTTCTACCCTCAGAGTACTGCCTTGCTGAATTTATTCTTCGCAAATGTTCCTATGCACCACTACATGTCCTTATTCCCTAAAACTTACTAAAAAGAAATTTATTGTATAATTCCACTTTATTACACTTTTGGTACCTTAATTTCTATTCAACATTACCCTATATATTTCAAATTTACCTTAAATCCTTCATTCTTGACTATGAAAATTCAAAAATTTATTGATTTTGCCAAGTACCCTATTTTGGAGGGGATGCAATATCGGGTACTTGATATCAGGTCCGCCCTAGTGTGTATGTGATATCGTGTCCATAAAACATATATATATGGAACCCCCACATGCATCAACATCATTTTCAATTGTTCATGCAAGGGGAGTTATTGCAATTTTCTTCCACAAATTTTCAAGCTTGTGCACTTATCATTTAGACATCAATATATTGCTCATTAATGCTCTGATTCTTCTTCTGATCAAACCTACTTAAACCTGGAGTGTTTAACTCAGTCTTGGGGGAAGGGTACGCTCCAAGTTGTGCATAACATTTTCAAAATTTTCTTTTGCCTAAAGGATATCATAGGGGTAAGTGATCTTAAGAAATGCTAAGAACTTATGCCAAACTAATTTTGGAGTCACCTGATCAAATTGGGCCCAATATTAAAAATTTTAGGAGGATTTTCTTAAAAATTTCCAACTCTAAATCACACTCAGCAAGGATTGAATTCATTTAAAGGTAATTAGTAAGGTATAAGATAATTAAATTTTGTTAAATAACCTTACTAATAGTTGATCTTGTGTGATTGTAGAGGGTCCCTAAATGAGGACAATAGGGAGGATCCTCTTAGGTTGCATTTAAACGACCAAGGAGAGGTAGAGGCCAAGGACCTTCTATAGAACATGTAGAGTAGGAAGCACAATCCTTTAGCATCCATTTAGAACCCCCTGTTACTACACAATCTAGACATGCAGAAGGTGGAGAAGGTAGGGCACCTGAACAGGAACAACATCTCACATTATCCTCAGAATGCGTTCAGGTGATTTGGGAAAGTTCCACGTCAACTGTAGTGATCGTGGAACTCAATTTTGGACCCTTTATCAAATTTTTCCTTGAATTAATTAGAGATCAACTCAAAGAATCTCCACTATGGCTTGTTCTCTTAGAGAGTGGCAAATGGTATTTGGGAGAGATGTACCAATTTTGGCATAATAAGGAAAAAAGCACCACTACTGATATTGGTGGGATTTCAGTTGATTTCTCTGCTAAGGCCATTTTGGAAGTTCTGAACCTTATGAATATAGGGCCCAAGGTTACTCACCTGTCTACTTGATTTGATGCTGATGCATGGAAAATATGGTTAAAAAGGGCATACGACAAGGAAGATAAAACATATGGGGAACTCACCCTTGAAGAGAGAATCTATTTCAAAATTGAAACCTATCACATCTTCTCAACAAAAGAACTAAATAGAATTTCCACCTATGTGGCTAGAGGAAGTGCAATCTTGATGGGCAAGGTTGATGCCACCTTGCCTCATCTATATCTCATAGAAATATTGAGGCAGTTTGAAGAACATAAGACGAGGAAGTTTGCATTGCCTTTCCCCTATCTAATTAAGAAGTTGTGTCAACATGTTGGAATTCTAGGGTACACTAATGATGTCCCTAGAAAAGCTCAAAATGCCTCATATGCTGAATTACTAAAGCCACTATCACCAAGGAAAGATACTGGTGAGACATTAGAGCCTAAGTAAGAGTAGACGATTAGGCCCACTACACCTCAAACAGTAGGGCCTAGCCAACTCCCAGACATGATGCCTACTCAACAACAAGGATTAGGGCCCAACACATAACCCATAGGCCAATAAGACCAACTGTCACTACCACCGTAAGATTATCAACCATCAATGAGCCACCTCAAGGCCATTGCAGAATTGATTAGTTGGGGAAGTCATGATGAAGGTAACCTCTTCAAGGTCATTAACGATGCTGTATAGACCATGGTCTCAATTAATCACACATTGGATGAGGTTTCTATACAAACAGGAGGAGGGGAATCACATTGGTCACAACAAATCTTTGAAAACGCTGCATCTTTTCAAGTGTAATTAGAAACTAGTGAAGATGCCACAGTAGTATTCATGTAACACCAAGATGCAACTAGAGTAGTAGAAGTGATCGCAGAACACATCAAAGAATCATTCAATGTCCCTTTTGTGCCATCTATAGACCTCACAGAAGCACGCAATGCTCAAGTTCTAGCTAGTCCTTTGATAACTCCTGTGAAACATGAGGATGCTTTGGATTGGTTGTTGCAAACAGGATAAGTAATGAAGTCTTTGTTTGACATCCCTCAAGATGTCACAGCAACACAATCAAACCTTATTTCCACAAAAGGAATGTTGGTCATGGTGGAGGTTAGGGCTGAACATGTTGAGGACAAGTTGAGAAGACTCCAAGAGAAGTTCATCACCCTACAAGCTGCACAGCTAGATCTATTTCAAGTTATCCCAACCAACCAGCCAGAGTCATTTTGGATGGAGCAACTGAATAAAATTTTAGAAGAGAATAAAATGGTGGCAAGGGAAAAAGAGAAGGTTGATTAGGATGCTTCAAAGGCACAAGCCCAAACATATGCACATGCTAAAGCATTCAAAGCCTTACAAGAACAAAATAAACTCCTTGCTGCTGAGAATCTCTAGTTGACCACAACTGAAAAATAGAAGAATGTTCTTGAGGAGAATTTCCAGCAAAATTGAGAATAATTAATAAGGGTCAACCCAAGACATGGATTACTTAGCTAGAGAAAATAAGACCCTCTCAATGGAGGAGGTACGCATGATCTGTCAAAAGATGACCATTGAAATAAGCACGTGGTAGAATAAAGCTAAGTGACATGAAAAGTTGAAGGAACATTTCTGATACTAGGTGGGGATGTATAAGAAGATCATTGAAAAAGAAATTCATATGGCCAAGACCCATATTAACACTCTTAGTGCTTAGAATGATGATTGGTGGGCCATACTGGATACTTATGCCTTCACCCAGTAAGCAGAACTAAAGAGCCAAGACCTGTAGATCTAGGATCTCACTAAGTACATTGAGTTGGCAAACTTGTGGTATGCCAACTTAGCCATGTTGATAGCAGGATGTCCGAGGATAGAATTGGAGAAGTAGGTAGTAGCCACCTATGCTAAGTATGAAGTAGAATTTGTTGAACATAAAAAGACTGTATAAATTAGAGGTAGCAAATTTTGAGTTAGAGGTGGTTAAAGCCAACTACCAAGGGGAAAATGATGTTGTAGCAGATTTGGTTGAATGGCTCATAGATTACCAAGAATGTAGAGACAAAGCCAAAGCCTACAAGGAGGAACGACAATTACTTACAGCTTGGTATGTTAAAGCCAATCAAATGTTTCTGCAATTGTCGTGTCCATGGGAGGTGCCGACTCCATCAAATATTAGAACATCAGCATGGATGGCACACTATCCCCGAACCAAAGAAGAAAAGTTTTAGGCGATCCTTTAGAGATATCCATTTCCAAAGCCTAGAGCATAAGATAAGGGGAAGAGGCCCATGGAGGAGCCACCATCACCAGGAACCACATGAGTTTCAATAATTTTTTCTTTTGTATTCCATGTTGGTGTCCTAATTTTGTTTTTTTTAACTCCACATTGCAGCATGAGATAATTCATAGTTAGTCCATAATCCCATACCTATTTACTATGTAATCAAATGAACTCGTTCTCATTTTGATTATTTGACTTGAGGACGAGTTGTCATTCAATCATAGGGGTATGATGAATTGTGGTTTTCTAGGCCCTAATATTAGGTACGTGATATCATAGCTTGGATAACGATATCGAATACATGATATTGTGATTCTTGTGTTAGCCTATAAATATAGCACTCAAGTGCACAGGAAAGGAGTCTTTTTTGGTAAGTCTTTAGGGTTGAGTCTTTTTGTCAATTTTTAGTTCTTTCCCAAGTGCATGCCTACAGTGTGATGTTTGTAATTGTAAGGAACCTTTATTTGAGTGTGAAATACTTGGACACACACGCAATTGGTAATAAAGATCAAGGTTACTCCATCATTGCAGCATTCACTTAGCTTTTTAATTGCTTAATTGTTAATTATTATTTTCTTAGTCAATATTTCTTTATCATCATTTACTATTCCTATTGTTAATGTGGAATGGGTATGTCTTAATCATGAACATTTAACTGCAACTACTTGGTAACCCAGTAGCATATCTAGTAGTGCTCAAGTAATGTGTGCTTGGTACCTCTAGAAGTAGTACATGAAGTCCAAGATGTGTATACATGATTAAGGATAGATGCTCATTGCACTTAGGCTAGCTTAGATTTTATTTTCCATTGTCTATTAGTTCACTCAAGTTATTTCTTATTGACTTTAGGAGTAGCATAGTAATTAGGAATTACATCATACACCTCACCTTGAACTAAACCATACGTGACATAGCAAATACTAGTCCAGGTGGAAAGATAGCGAACTACGATCAACGCATAACTATCTAGGTGCCATAACTAGTTTGTCTGTGGAGTTCAACTGAATCATGTGTACACGCTTGTATTTGTATGGTTGAGCATAGGGGTACCTCGCCACTCATCACAAGGGTTAATGTGTTCCTTATCACCAACCTTTGATTTGCTTTCTTAGATTTGACACTCACAATTACATTTGATATTTGTCATTAAATAGCTCAAGCATTGTACTCCATCTATGAATTGATTTTGGATCCAAGGAGTGGTACCAACTTTCTAATTATTTTATGGGTGTCCTAGGAAATAGCTTAAGTTTCTACCAATTATTCTCTATATTTTGAAAGGCACAAGCTTCGTGAAAGACTTGAAGATGGGTCTATGAATCTGACTTATAGCCCCCCCACAAATATGCGGATATTGTTCATATCCAACCTCTTGATTATGCTATCTTTCACATGCTTGGTTGGAATTCTTACTACCTTTGTGATGTTTAGCATATTTCAAGTTGCAAACAAAGGTTCATCATTATCATAATTTTGATGATGTCTATGATGTCTCCTACTACCCCTTTGTTCATGATAGGGCCTATGATCATTATCTCGCCATTCACCTCCATCATAACTTTGTACTTTGCAGTGTTGGTTAGAATCAAAAGAGGAAGAAGAAGATGCAAATGAAGAGAATAAAGAGGAAGGAGGACTGGGACCACCATGGTGTCTGCGAGCTCTTCTCTACTTGTCACAACCATGATCATTAGGATTTCTATCATCATGATGCTTGCTTGAGCCTCTCCCTTGACTTCCACTCTTATTTGAACCTAGCTTGTTGATAGTGAAGTGTAAGTGTGGGTTCAAGCCTCCTTCACCAAAGTCAAGGGGTGGAGAATATTCATGTTTAGAATCCCCATAGGGAGGATCCTTTTCATTTTTATTCAGCAAGAATAAGGGGTTAGTAAACCATTTTTCCTTCATAGCTTCATGGCACTTCTCTTGGTGCTAATCTCTTTTCTATTGTGTTTTAGTTGGATAGTAGTCTTGATAGTCATTATCTTGCACAATGTATTCATTATGAAAATCTTGGATGCCTAACCTCTTAATAGTTTGGAGCAACATCCTAGGAATAGATTTAGGAATAGATTGGTTGGGAGGCAACACAACAGTTCCCTTCATATCTCTCCACCACAATTGTTTATCTTGATGTAGGATGAAATTAAAACTAGGTACAAACTCATTGGGATGAGTGTATACCATTTTGAATTCTTGAGGCATTGGCGATTTTGATTTAGCATGCATGTAAGAAGAAGATATTTTGGATTAAAGAAAAATTTAGTGTGCTTAAATTATAATTATAATAATTATTATTTGAATAATTGTGAGCTTAGGGTTCACTCCAATGATCTTAAATAATATTCACTAAGTCCTAGATAGTGCACATATCAAACTATAAGTCCCTGGCAACGACAACAATAATGAGCAGTGAGTAGACCCTATGCTAAATCATACAAATCACTAAGCATTCATGCATGATCCGATTGAATTCCATGGACTTGTAGCCTTCTAAGTACATTGGTCTTTAGGAAGTAAAACTAACCATTACAATCATCATCTTCCTAATTGCACTTGTGAAATGCCAAGGTATGGTTAAGTGTAACTGAGTCATATGATTTTTATCATTTTTTACATTTTATGTTCTAAGTCGCCTAAGAATAAAGAATGATGAATATAGTAATTTAATTTCTAATTTAATATAACTAGCTAACATTTAATATAACTAGCTAACATCCTGAACATGTTTAATGTCACTGGGTTACCAAATGTTAACTGTTGCTAGGATTACCAAGCATCAAGCGTATGTTGAAGTGGTTGTACTTATGTGCTTAATTATGTGTTATTTAATTTAGCTTATTTTAGCTTAATTTAGCTTAATTAATTACTTAATTACTTAAAGCATTAAAGGAAATTACTTAAAATATTAAATGCATAAAGAAAATAATTAATCTATCTCAAAGTGCTACAAGGTTATCAAAAAGATCATCTTTATTGCCACACACACTACTATGATCAGGTACAATAATACTTGAATAAAGATTTGTACACTCTTTGACTCCTATTGTGGGCACTTAGAAAAATATTATAACTTTTGAATGATAAAATTGTGAGAGCTTCTCTACAACTATCTAACTTATGCCATAAATGTGGTTGGTAAGCATGTATTTATAGGCTAAACAGGGAGCCCCATCAATGGGTATGCATCAATGGGTCAAACCCTACATTAATGGGATCACATTGATGAGGTCATGTTGATGTGGGCAACCAAACGACTCATTATTTGTATCTTTAAAACACCACAAAGAAAATTCATGTTGTAACTCATGACCAAAAATCATTGTAATTTTGTGTAAAGTAATGGTAGATACAATTGCCTTATTTTCCCAATACTTGGCATTGTAACCTTCACCATTGAACTTGAGGTAGGATCTTATTATAAAATTTGAAGTTTATAATTTATAAGCTACAATCTCACACACCTTAACTTATGGAAGTTGAAAGAGGCTTCATAAGTTATGATTTCCTCACTTTCCAAGTGAATAAAATTATATTAGGCATGTACCTAGGCTTGAGAAGGTTGAAAATGCCTCGGGAACACCAGATTTGGATTTTTTATAGTTTTTATGTTGGTCATAGCAATTTATACACTAGAACCATCTGCAACTAGTGTATGAATTATTAGGCTTTAATTTTCATGTGGAAACCATATCATAAATGTGGAAGCCAACTTATTGATGTGAGGCCAATGTACTTATGTAGAAGATAGCATATTTTATGATGGGCTTTCATGGATCAAACTTATAGATTGGATAAATATGTTGGGGTTTGATGACCTACAATGCAAGAAATTTATAGTAATCTATCAACAATCATGGAAAAAATTTGCAGCAACGAATTAGGCCCTAATGACCTATATAAACCAAGCTTAGCTACTTGAAAAGGACTTGTTTTTTTTTTTTTTTTTGGAAAATTTGTATTCAGGCTGAGTAAAGAGACTCTCAAAGTAGTGCAGATTGACTAAAATTCCAACAAAAATTTACCACCAACATTGTAGATCCAATGTAGAGAAACCAACAATGAGCTTTGGGAGTGAAACTTTGAGCATTTGGATAACAAAGTTGATTGTAGGATGCACTCTACTGACTTCAAATGGGCTTCAAGCATTTTCATACAGCTCTTTGTGCATCTTGAGTAGATAAACTTGTGCTTCTTCAAACTTTGTTTTTACAAAGACTTATTATTTTAATAAAATGTATAGTTCATTTATTTAGTGCAAGTTTATTTTTTTTTTGTTTTTCTTGAATTAGATTTACATTTGCATTTAAATTTATTTATGTTATGTTTATGAATTCGAAGTTCTTGGGTGATTAGCAAGATTATCTAGGGTGCTTTGGATCCCTTTCTTAAGGCTCATGGGATCTAAAGTTAAACTGTTTTGCTAGAAATCTTTGGTTTTCTAGCACCAAATTTTTTTGGTGTTATAGTTGTTGGCGCTAAAAGGGGGGCCTTCATTCAAATTCCTTACCTAATCCTACTCTGCTTATGCCCATTTATCAATTTTAATTGTTATTTAATTTTTTTTACAAAAAAACCTTTGAATATTACCTTGAAATCCTACTCAAAACCAATGCTGCCATCCATTCCCCTACAATGTTTACCTAGCATATTTATTGCAGTAGGTTGGGTGAATAGTAGTTTTCCAATAACTTGTGGACTTCATAAAGCCAACATATTTTTCAAGGAACCTATACTTTTTGCCCACTAAAATTTACCTTTGGGTTTTCAAAGGGGCAATGTATTTTTACAAACCATCACCCACTTGCAATTGTGAAAATTTTCCATTGGATTTTCCATAAAACCAACGTCTCTTTTCATATAACTCCAACCTATCTTTTCCCATAAAACCAACCTATCTTTTTTCATAAAACTAACATATCTTTTCTAATAAAAAGAGTGTATGTTTTCAAGAGCACCCAACGTATCTTTTCAACCAAGTAAAGCCAATGTACTTTTCCAGTGTAGGTTGGGTGGAATGAATCCAGTGTAAAAATTGGAAACTTACCTTTAACATTTTTCATACCAATTTTTTCCCAGTAACTAGTTGCAGTGTAGACTCCTATTCCTTGCATTCCAAAGCCTAAACAATTCAAAATTAATTAATTTTTTATTTTTACCAATGCAGTGCACAACACTACCACTACCACTTACACTGCACCTATAGTTGTAGTTTACACTATTTTTACATAGCCAAAACCATATATACATTGGAAAGTTCCACCTATTAGAATTACTAAGTCAAAACCTAATTGAATATTAGTTAATGCCTTTCTAAAAATCAACTATGTTGTCAATCAACTTGACAGAGATGTATTCTAGTCAGGATGTAGTGCACATATATGAGCCTAAAGGCCCAACTATTGTTAAGCATAGATAGCCGCTGAGGTAGAGGGGTTGATGAGTCATGAATTTGTTGGTTGTGATATCGCTGCCATGATATCACAGTCGCGATATCGCATCTGCGATATCACAGTCGACGCGATATCGCATACGTGATATCGCAGCCTATCTCCTCATCTATAAATAAAAGGTAGAAAGATCCGATAGGAAATTTTTTCAGTTCTTAGTTTTAGTGTTAAGTTTTATGAGGTTCTTCTCTTAACCCTTCTCTCACAGTGTATGCCCGTAGTGTGGTGATTGTAATTGTACGGAACCTTTATTCGAGTGTGACGTACTTGGACACACACATGATCAGAAATAAAGATCGAGATTACTTCATCATTGCAGCATTCACTTAGCTTAATTATTTATTTAATTGTTATTTATCACTTTCCTAGTTAATATATTTTCATCTTAAACTCCTGTTAAATGCAGAATGAGTGCGACTTGATTACGACCATTTAAGTGTGACTACTTGGTAACCCAATAGCGTATCTAGGATCTACGCTTGGTAATCCCAGTGGTAGTCATGCATGAGGTCCAAGATGTGTACGGATGATTGAGGAGTAAATGCTCATCGCACTTAGGCTAGCTTAAATTCTCTCTCACCCTCTCTCTCTTATCTTAGTTAATATTATTTTCCATTATCTCCAGGAGTAGCATTAGTATAGGAACGCATCATACACCTCATTTTGGACTAAATCATATGTGACAAAGTTAACACTAGTCTAGATGGGAAGACAACGAACTACAACCTAAGGATAACTGTCTTGATACCACAACTAGTTCATCTGCAGAGTTTGACCGGATCATGCGTGCAACGCTCGTATTCGTATGGTTGAGTGTAGGGGTCCCTTGCCACTCATCATTGGCACCGTTGCTGGGGATAGTGCTAGTTATCTAGATTAGTTATATCATACAAGGTTTCTGTATAGGAATTAATGATATGTCTCTTAGGAAGAAACAATTATAAAAAGTCACATATAAATTCACACACAATTGCACAACCATGCCTCTCCTACAAGATTACGATAATGCCACACCTAGTTAGGAAGTTCATTGGAGGACCAACGAATTATATGACAATGAAGATTGCAGTACGCAACCCAAGGTGGGAATTTGTTATAAACATAAATGAAGGAAACATCATCCCAACGCACAAAAGCATAACCTACTTGATGATGATGAACCCCGATTGGCCACTACAAACCTAACACAAATACAAGAGGCTGTTTGAATCTCACGTAGGCATCGTAAAGAGAGCCGCCTACCCAGGCTTGATTTAAACAACTTTTCCAATTTTTTAGGAGGCTATGATTTAGATCCACAACAACATTTACAAGCCTTCTACAATGCCTGTACATGGAACAACATTGATAACGGTTGGCAAAAACTTAAGCTCTTTCCTATGACACTCATTGTCCAAGAAAAAGTATGGTATAAATCGTTAAAACCAAATTCAATATGATGTTGGCCAACAATGGTAGAACTCTTTAACAAAAGATGTCAAACCTACGCAAGAGTGTCAGCCTTGAGGAAAAAAATCCAAGATTGATTATGCACTATTAAACAACTGTCCAAGCCATGAGTTCTCCAAGGAAAGGCTAACGTACCATATCATTGATGGGCTTCGTGACGAAACAAGTGCGACCCTAGGGATGTATGCCCAAGGTCAACTATACAAACTATGAACCATCAAGTCCAAGAGATTATTAAGTGGATAGAAAAAGAAGAAGGAGAAATGGCTAGATGGGAGAGTGTTGAAAAACATCAACGGGACCAAAATCTCAACTTAACAAAGGTCCATAATCACAAAAAGGAGAAATCAACCTATCTTAAGGAGGAAGAACCATCTTTGCCAGTACAAAAATCATTAGAGGAAGTCAAGGAAAAGATTAATAAGATGTTGGAATGGACACATTAAAAGTATGGAGAATTTATTGATATCATTGAAGATAGAGTTCTGACAACTCGTGAAGTAGGATTAGGTATCATTAGACAATTAGAAAGAAGGGATAAGGAGAATAAGAGCTCAACTACCAATCATACATATGAATGCAACATTTGCTTGTACAATCACCCCAAGGGCCAATGCCCAATCTTGTTACATTTACATGAGCATTGGAGGAGCATGTTACACCTAGAGTTCATACAAAGGTACTGTGTTCGATCACAGTGGCAACAATCCCAGTCATGGGGGAAGCTTGAAGTAGGTCATTTTATATTGGAAAATTGATGTATTAACAAGGATTAATTTTGCTTTCTCATGTCATCACTTTAGAATGTGAAGTAAGTTTAGGTGGAGAAAACATTAATATTTTTTTTTGGAGTATTCCATTTAATTTCATTCACAGTTTTAGGCTTTGGCAATATTTATCATGTGTTAATAGGTCCTAAATCTTTAGAAAAATATTTTTCTTTTTTTGGTAATATATGAAATGATAGGAATAAAATGACCACTATTTTGGATAATCAAATTATTCTACTAGATGTTCGTAATTCTCTTCTTATATTTAGGCTTTTTTTAGTGATATGTGATACATAGGCTTCAAGTGGAGAAGATGTGAGAAAAATCACAAATTTCACTCTTAGGTGCAGTATTATTTTTAGTTGTTTAATAAAATCTCCTCTTAGAGGATCAAAAAATCCTTTTTGAGTGGAAAATTCATGCTTTTTTGTTTTGGTCTATTTTTATTAAATGGGCATAGGCTTTACTAGTATAAATCAATTGCCTAATCATGTTGCTAGCAACATGATGATCAAACAATAGAATATGGTATCTTTTGCTTTTCTTTGGATATAGCAAGTGCGTAGCCAAAAAAATGGGACTATTAGCTCAATAGCAAAGCTTGCCCTTGATAATCACATCATTGTGTCTAGGTTATAAAGTCTATTAGCAACATGGATAGTTCAATGTGCTCATCATCTCTTGATCCAAAGATGATCATTTAAGGCACATTAACATGACATATTTATCTTGTTTAACCTAAGGTTTAAAACTAAACATCTTATTAGGATGATAGATGGGATGATTTTGGTGAGATCCAAAGTAGATCCAACTTTCTATTTATTCATGAGATCCAAGGGATTCAGAGATATGATTATCCATGGCTTCTCTCTTCTTAAGAATCCATATATTACTTATCAGTGTATAAATGGCTATCTCTCAAGTACATGTTGAAGTGAAGTGCAACCCCAAGTGTTTATGGAAAATTAAGTATCTAATAACACATCTTCATTAACCAAGAATTATGAGATGATCCTCCATTTAGGTAGGGTGATGAAGAAATCATAACATTAAATCCACCATTCAATCCCTTTAATGTTTTGCTAGGAGGTCCATCAAAAGTGAACCCTAATCTTATCCAAAATAATGTTAGTTTTATCCTCTTTGGTAGGATTAGATCTAGTTAGAAGAATGCTTAATATAAAGAACTTCTTAGTCTCTACCTCCCTGAGTTACTATGATGAATGATTCCCAAATCAATACCAGGAAATTTCTTTATCCATTTTCTAATGGTGAAATCAACCTCAAAAAAAATATCTTAGAGTGTGCTTGATCATACTAAGAGGAAGAACACCTCCAAGTCTCTTTTCATCAAAGTAATTTAGTAATGAAGGAGAACAACACACTTGGAAGATGCTATACAATGAAAATTTGTATGTTTTATTTGATAATGATAAATTGCATTACAAAAGAAATCTATGAATTTTCTTCCATCTAGTTAGATAATTCCTCTTGATTTTTATATTGGAGTGGGAGATCATCAAATCTAATTTTGGACCGATAGGTTTATATGATGTGGCCTCTCTTTTTTCAAAATTGCATTATGGAAATTGATGAGTGGTGAGATACCCCTACACTCAACCATACAAATACAAGCGTGCATGCACAATTTGGTCGAACTCCGCAAATGGGATAGTTGTGGTATCTAGATAGTTACACGTTGATCACAGTTTGTTGTCTTTCCACCTGGACTAGTATTTGCTTGTCATGTATGGTTTAGTCTAGAGTGAGGTGTATGATGTATTCCTAACTAGTGCTACTCCTAGAGACAATGGAAATAACCTTGTTTAAGCTAATAGGGAATGGGAGAAGAGAATCTAAGCTAGCCTAAGTGTGATGAGCATCTGTCCTTAATCATCCGTACACATCTTGGACCTCGTGTACTACTACTAGGATTACCAAGAACATGTCCTAGGTACGCTACTAAGATACTGAGTAGTCACACTTAAATGCTCATGATTAAGTTGTACTCATTTTGCGTTTAATAACAAGGATAGGAAATGAAGGTAGAGAAATATTAAGTAAGAAAGCAATAAATAACAGTTAAAACTAAGTGAATGCTACAATGATGAAGTAATCTCGATCTTTATTTCCGGTCATGTGCGTGTCCAAGCACGTTACACTTGAATAAAGGTTCTGTACAATTACAATCATCATACTACGGGCATGCACTGAGGAAAGGGTTGAGAAGAATTGAAACTGACAAAAAGATCCTACTCTAATACTAACTTTTCCTATGACTTTCCTATGCATCCCATTGTGTATTTATAGGCTCACATGAGAACCACGATATTTTGTATTCGATATCGCTAGTGAGGCTACAATATTGCGTACCCGATATTGGAGCCTAACAAATCATGGTTCATCATACCCCCACAACTGAATGCAAACTCATCCTCAAGTCAAACAAATTAAGAACAAGCCCCATTGATTACATAGTGGATAGGTATGGGATTATTGACTAACTAAGAATTTATTCATGCCACAATGGAGGATTGCATACAAAAAAATTGGGAGACAAACATAAAATTACAAAAGTACAAAAATTTGTTGAAACTCATGTGGTTCCAGGTGGTAGTGGTTCCTCCATGGGTCACTTCCCCTTATCTTGTGCTCCATTTTTTGGAATTTGATGGCTCTGAAGGAGTGCCTAGAGCTTTTCCTCTTTAGTTCTAGGGACCTGTGCCATCCATGCTTATGATCCAATGTTTGATGGAGTCAGCACCTCCCATGAACATGGTAGTTGCGGGAACATTTGATTTCCTTTGACATCCTAGGCTGCAAACAACCATTTTTCCTCTTCGTAGGCTTTGGCATTATCCTTGTATTCCTGGAAATTTGTAAGCCATCGAGCCAAGTCTACCATGACATCTTTTTATCCCTAGTAGCTAGTTTTAACCACCTCTAACTCAAAATTTTCCACTTCTAACTTTTGCAGCATCTTCTTGTGCTCTACAAATTTTGTTTCATATTTTGCATAGGTGGTAGCTACCTACTTCTCCAACTCTATTCTCAAGTGTCTTGCTATTAACATGGCTAAATTGGCATACCGTAGGTTTGCCAATTCCATGTACTCCATAAGATCTTGTATTTGTAGGTCTGAGCTTTTGAGCTATTCTTAGTGGACGAATGCATAGGTGTCCAATATGACCTGCCAATCAGCGTCTTGAGAACTAAAGGTGTTAATGTGGGTCTTGGTTATATGGATCTCTTTTCAATGACTTTCTTAGACATCCCCACTTGATCTCTGAAGTGCTCCTTCAGTTTCTCATGTCGCTTGGCCTTATTTTTCCACACGCTTATTTCAATTACCATATTTTGACAGATTGCGCGTACCTTCTCCATTGAGAGGGTTTGATTATCTTTGGCCAAGTGATTTATGTCCTAGTTAACCCTAACTAACTATTCTTGTAACTATGGAAAATTATTTTCAAGAACATTCTTTTGTTTCTCCACAATGGTCAACCGAAGATTATCTGTAGCAAGCTATTTATTCTCTTCCTGCAAGGCCTTGAGTGCTTTGGCATGTGCATATGTCTGCACTTGTGTCTTGGAAGCATCCCAATCGACCCTCTCTTTCTCCTCTGCTACTCTTTTATTGTCTGCCAATAATTTAGTGAGTTTCTCCATCCTGAAAGATTATAGCTGGTCTATGGGGATGAATTGAGATGGATCCCACTGTGCAGCTTGCAAGGTGATGAGCCTTTCTTGGAGTCTTTCCAACTCTACCTCTACATGCTTGGCCCTAATCTCTACCATGAACAACTTTCCTTTGGTGGAGATGAGATTTTATTGAGTTGTGATATCTTATGGGATGTCAAACAAGGACGTCATCACTTGTCCTATCTGCAAAAATCAATCGAGAACATCCTCATGCTCCACAGGAGTCATCGAGGGATTGGCCAAAGTTTGAGCATCACGTGCTCCTGTGAAATCCACTGGTGGCACAATAGGAACATTGAAGGACTCCTTTATGCAGTCTATTACCTCTTCTATGGCTCCTACTACATGAGCACGACTATGGCACCTTCACTTGTTTCCAATTGCACCTGAAAGGATGCAGCATTTCCTGAGATCTGTTGTGACTAGTGTGTCTCCCCTTCTCCTATTTGGATGGACAATTCACCCCATGTGTGATCTATGAAAACTATGGGTCATATGGTATCGTCAATGACCTAGAAGAGATTGGTATCATCATGACTTCCCCAGCTGACCATCTCAGCAATGGACCTGAGGTGGCGACGGTTGGGCTCACTGGCCTATGTTGGGCCCTGCTTCTTGTTGTTGACTAAGTCGTGTGCTTGGGAGTTGGCTAGGCCCTAAAATTTGAGTTGTAATGGGCCCCACTATCTGTTCTTATTCCAGCTCCAATGTCTCACCAACACTTTTCCTTGGGGCTAGTGGTTTCAGCAATTTAGCAAATGAAGCATTTTGGGCTCTTCTAGGGACATCATTGGTGCACCCTAGAATTTTAGCATGCCAGCACAGCTTCTTGGTGAGACAGTGAAAGGGCAATGCGAACTTCCCTGTCTTTCGTTCCTCAAATCACCTCAAAATATTTGTGAGATATAGATGGGGGAGGTTAGCATTAACCTTGCCCATCAATATCGCACTTCCTTTGGCTGCATACATTGAGATCTTATTCAGTCCTTTCATGGGGAAGATGTGATAAGTGTCAATCTTGAAATAGATCCTCTCTTCTAGAGTCAACTCTTCATATTCCTTGTCTTCCTTGTTGTACATCCTTTTCAACCAAATTTTTTGTGCATCGGCATTAGAGCAAGTGGACAGGTAAGCAACTTTTGGCCCTGTATTTAGAATTCAACACTTTCAAAATGGCCTTGGTAGAAAAATCCACAGACACACCACCAATATCAACTATGATGCCTTCTTCTTTATTGTGCCAAAATTGGTACATCTCTCCTAAGTACCAGGCACCACTTTCAGAAAGGATAGGCCATATTGAAGATCCTTTGAGTTGGTCCCTAACTACCTTAGGAGCGAACTCCATGAAAGGTCCAAAGTTGAGTTCCACGATCATGGCTACTAATGTGAACCTTTCATGGATCACTTGAACACATTTTGGGGACAACATGAGATGTTGTCCTTGTTCAGGTGCTTCAATGGCTCCTCTTTCAACTTGTCTCGATTGCACAGTAACAGGAGGTTCTTGATGGATGCTAAATGTTGTGCCTCCTATTCTGCACATTTCTTGGGAGATGCCTAGCCTCTACCTCTCCTTGGTTGTTTGGATGTACCTTGAGAGATTTCTCCTTGCTGTCCATGTTTAGGGGTCATTTGCAATCACATGAGGTTGTCCATTAGTAAGGTTGCTTACAAAGTTTGATTTATACCTTACTTCTTGCCTTTAATGAATTCGTTTCTTGTTTCGTGTAATCCAAATTTAGGAAAAAAATTTTAAACAATTTTCCCTAAAATTTTTGATATTGGGCCCAATTTGATTAGGTGGTTCTACAAATTAATTCCCCTGGTATGAGTGAAGAGATAAAGTTGACTTGGTAACGTGTTTAATAGATTTTACGATCTTTTACCCTTTATGATATCTTTAGAGTGAATTTATGTGCAACTTGGAGTGTACCCTCCCCCATGACTAACTTGAACACTCTAGGTTCATATGGGTTCAATTGGAATGGGAATCAAAGTGTTAACAAACAAGTTATGGATGTTGGAACAAGAGGTGTGCAAGTTAGCAAGTACGTGGAGAAAAATTTGAACTCCCCCTGTGTGAATAGTGTAAAATGATGTTGACACGCATGAGAGGCCCATATATATAGGTTTTTTATGGACACAATATCGCGTACCTGATAGCACAGACTCAATATCACATCGAACCTGATATTGTGTACCCAATATCATAGCCCATTGAAAATAGGGTACTTAGTAAAATTAATGAATTTCTAAGTTTCCAAGGCCACAAATGAAGGAATTGAGGTTAATTAGAAAGGTGTAGAGTAACATTGAATAGACCAAAAGGCACAAAAGATATAATGGGGTGGAATTTAACAATGAAATTCTTGAATGGAATGAGGAAAAAGGACATGAGATGGTGTATAGGAACGTTTGAACTTAGAAGGATGATAAAGGAAAGAATATATTTTGCAATGAAGTACTCAAAGGTTATAAAATGATGTGATGATGTGCAACAAGTACAAATTACAAAATTCATGCAAGTGGATCCTCCCCAAAGCAAGTTCCTACCTATAATGCCCTTACGTAACCACACCTTAAAATGTCCAGAGGCACTAGAAGGGTTAAATGTAAGCCACACCAATTCCACAAAATACACACAGGTAGATACCACCATAATGAGGTATGAATTCAATGCTACACAAGACACGAGTCACAAATACATGAACAGTGAGATGAGGCGAATTGTAGAAGGGATGGCAAAGATTGGGACATGAGGTAACTGACCCAGGGCACAATGAATCTTGAGTGTAGGGCATGATTAATGTGTCATTAACCCGTCACTTCAAAATCAAGACTAAGTCCATTCCTTCGATTAGTGACATCACATTGTTTCATCCCATGGTGGACATTCATAAGAGGATCATGATAGCAAGGCATACAATCACTTGGTTTTTCATTCAAGGGAGGAGTGATTTGAAATTTCTTTGCAACACTTTTGTCTTGATCTTTTCTTTCTCTTTTTTTTTCTCCCCTTTTCTTGATGCATAATCTAGAGAAGTCACCTACCTTCAGGCATGGGTGCATGTCTTTCCAGTGGGACCCCCTAGAATAGCATTGGGATGATGTTTTTTTTCTTTTATTGAGTGCCTTTATTACTCTTACTCCCATTTTTCGTTAGATCTACAAGGATCTTAGTACAAATAGGTTGCATGATAAATCCTACAAATGTCATCAAAAAGAATCCACAAGTTCCCTTGATGTCACACCCTAGCCATTTCCTCTTAGTCCATCATTTTTTGCTCTGGGCATAATGAGCACAAAATTGCATTAATTTTTAATGATATCAAGAATATCATCGTACCTAGAGTAGAAACTCTTATTAATAGAATGGGTGGGTGGATGTGATGGGCTCGCTGTCCAAGTTATTAGTCACCTGAGACTTTATAGCATAGAACAACACCTCAACCAACAAGTCACATGAGTGTTTTATTCATAGATGAGATTACCCATAAAAAGATAAAAAGATAAAACAATAAATAAAAAAATGAACCGACCAATAAAAAGATAAAACAAAAAATTGAAAGATGAAAAAATGGAAAACAAAAAATTGTAAAATTAAAGAAAAGGAAAAACGTTTATTAATTCTATTTATTAGAATGGGGGATATCCAACATAACTAAACTTTTAATCATAGTGAGAATTAATAAACGAAAGGGTACGACCCTTGCATTTCATAAGTATTGGGACCTGGTCATATCCAAACCACTAGGTGTCTTTTGATGTGGTGGTTGGAATGTACCCAAATTGGGGTGCACACACTATATTGAAGTTGACATAGTGGGGCAAGTTAGAAGATGCAGTCATGTGATAAGGAGTTGGCCTACTACGGCACCCGTGACAATAAGTTGGTATGCAAGGATCGATATGTCTCCCAACATGGTTATATTCATTGGGCCGCATGGTTGTTGGAGTGTTGATTGGTGGCCCTAAAAAGGTAAAAGGAGGCATTGTGTTCGAGGAGGTAGATGCATCATAGCATTGAACTTGCACTGGGTTGGAGAATGCAGTGGTTTCGAGAGCGTGCTGTCTCTTTCCTTGATCGTGCCTAAAGAAAGGACACTTTTGACATTGTGCAGAACCTCCACTACTATTGACCATAGAAACACAAGTAATGTTTCTGGGTCAATGTTGTGGTGCAAATCCTTCTAGTACTATTGGTGGCCATGTATAAGGAGGTGAAGGATGAGAATATTGAGTTTGAGGAGAAGTGTAAAGCACATGAGGTGATGATTTTGTTGGAAAGGACACGGGCTGATAGTACTTAGGAGAATAATAACAATGCAGTGAGATAGAAGATGCTGACCCGATTGGGAAAATAGGATGTTGAACCTGATAAGAACTTAGGTTCAGATGATATGAAGGGTGTGACTAGTTTGAGGGTGGCCTCCCCCATGACTGGGATTTTTACCACTATGATTGAACACAGTATTTTTATACAAGCTCTGGATGTAGAATTCTTCCCCAATGCTCATGTAAATGTAACAAGATTAGACATTAACCTTTGGGGTGATTATATAGGAAAATGTTACACTGATACGTATGATTAGTAGTTGAGTTCTTATTCTCTTCAACCCTTCTTTTTGATTGTCTAAGGGTGTTCTATCCTGCTTCTTGGTTCATCATGGTTCTACATCTAATAGTGTTGGTATATTCTTCACATTTTTCATACATCCATTCTATCATCTTATTGATCTTTGCCTCAATTTCATCTAGTGATTGTAGTATTGGAAAATATGATTCCACCTCATTGAGGTGAGTTGATTTCTCCTCTTCATGATCATGGACCTTTGCTAATTCAAGATTTTGGTCCCATTGAGAGCTTTCAACATTCTCCCATTTAGCCATTTCTCCTTCTTATTTTCCTACCCACTTAATAAGCTCTTGGAATTGATGGGTTCGTAGCTCGTATAGTTGACCTTGAGCATACATCCCTAGTGTCTCCCTTGTTTCGTTACGGAGCCCATCAATGATGTGGTACATTAGCCTTTCCTTGGAGAATCCATGACCTAGGAAATTGTTTAACAATGCATAATATCTTTCTAAGGCCATGTCCAAGGGTTCATGTTGCACTTGTTTCCATCCATGGATTTTTCTCCTCAAGGCTAACACTCTTGTGTAGGTTTGATATATTTCATTAAAGAGTTCTACCATTATCGGCCAACGTCGAATTGATTTTGGTCTTAAGGACCTGTACCATACTTTTGCTTGGCCAACGAGTGGCGTAGGAAAGAGCTTAAGTTTTTGCCATCCATTATCAATATTGTTCCATACACAGGCATCATAGAAGGCTTGTAAATGACATTGCAAATCTAAATCATAGCCTCCTAAAAATTTAGGAAACTTATTTAAATCAATCCTGGGTAGACGACTTTCCTTACAATGCATGTGGGATATTCGAATAGCCTCTTGTAAATGCATTAGGCTCTTAGTGGCCAGTAGGGGTTCATCATCACTAGGTAGATTATGAGTTTGTAAGTTGGGACAATGTTGTCTTTGTTTATGTACATAGGAGACCCCTACATCAGATTGAGTACTCCAAACTTCGTATTCATCATCATATAATTTGATGGTTCTCCAATGAATTACCTTACTAGTCGTTGCATTGTCATAGTCTTGTGAGAGAGACATTGTTTTGAATTTGTGTGTGACTTAATTGAAATTAAGTTCTTTTCTAAGAGATATATCATGAATACTTTGTTACAGCAATCTTGTATGATGTAACTAATCTAAATAACTAGCACTGTCCCCGGCAACAGTGCCAATGATAAGTGATGAGATACCCCTACACTCAACCATATGAATATGAGCGTTCATGCATGATTCGGTCGAACTCTGCAGACGGGCTAGTTGTGGTATCTAGATAGTTACATGTTGATCGTAGTTCGTTGTCTTTCCACCTAGACTAGTATTTTCTTGTCACGTATGATTTAGTCCAGAGTGAGGTGTATGATGTGTTCCTAACTAGTGCTACTCCTAAAGACAATGGAAATAACCTTGCTTAAGCTAATAGGGAATGGGAGAAGAGAATCTAAGCTATCCTAAGTGTGATGAGCATCCATCCTTAATCATCCATACACATCTTGAACCTCATGTACTACTACTAGGATTACTAAGCACATGTCCTAAGTATGCTACTAGGATACCAAGTAGTCACACTTAAATGCTCGTGATTAAGTCGTACTCATTTTGTGTTTAATAACAGGGATAGGAAATGAAGGTAGAGAAATATTAAGTAAGAAAGCAATAAATAACAGTTAAAACTAAGTGAATGTTTCAATGATGAAGTAATCTCAATCTTTATTGTTGGTCATGTGCGTGTCCAAGTACATCACACTCGAATAAAGGTTCCGTACAATTACAATCATCACACTGCGAGCATGCACTGAGGAAAGGATTGAGAGGAATTGAAACTAACAAAAAGATCCTACTCTAATACTAAATTTTCCTATGACTTTCTTGTGCATCCCATTTTGTATTTATAGGCTCACACAAGAACCATGATATCGTGTATCTGTTATCACTAGTGAGGCCGCGATACTCAAGTACTTGATATCGAGCATCTGATATTAGAGCCTGACAAATCATGGTTCATCATAAATGAGTTGTATTTCTAAGTGTTTCTTTGTCTTTATGAGCTTTACCATCCTCTCATGAAGCCTTTTTCTTTGTTGTCTCTTTAAAAAAATTTTATCAATGCTTAATTATTCTGTTATTGAATGTAGCTTCTACTGAATCTTTCTCTTTCTCTATCTTCTCTTTCTCTTTCTTTGCTAGTTATGAATACTTATTCTTTTCTAGCATTGTCTACTCTTAAATTTTCTAGAATTCTAATTTAAGCAACTAAATCATCAACATTAAAATGTTTGTAATCTCTCTATCAAAGAAAGTTCATCATCATATTTGATATCTAGAGTCATTTTCGAGTGTTGTCAATACCTTTTGGACCTCCTAATCTTGAGTGAAGCCACAACTGAACTCATCAATGTTGTTGATACAATTATACATTCTTTGAAAGAAATCATCTATGTCTTCATTTTTTATTTCTAATTTTTCAAACTCAATTCTGTACAATAGTTCTTTTTTGTGTTGATTTTCTACATTGCTAAGATAATCCAAACATAATCTTTCCCATATTTCTTTAGTAGTCTTTAAGGTGCATATTCTTCCAACTATTGTCTTTGAAATATTAAAAATATTGATCATTCTTGCATGTGAGTCTTTTTTTTCTTTCACTTTGTCTTATAGATCTATGATTAATGGATTTTCTTTATCTTTTTCCTCTCCTTTTGAAGTGATTTAGATATATGCTTTTGTATGTTGTATTGTTTCTCATACTTCATTTATTTTGAGAAGTCCTTTCATCATTTCCTTTCATAAAATAAATTCCTGAGTTCCATTGAATATAATCTGATATTTTTCTATTTTCTTGTTGCAACTCATGATAACCAAGCTTTGATTCTAGTGTAAATTATTGATGATAATTAAAAAATTTAAAAGTTCTGATTAGAAAAATGAATTTTTTTTTTACCATGAGTCATGATATTATATCATTGATCATAGTCTATTAACCCTGAGATGATCATGAGTCATGGTATATGAGAAATAAAGATAAATAATATTTTGAGAAGATCATGATTGAACCAAGAGTCATGGTGACTTACCACAACTACTCCATAGGATATGATAACTTACCATGTCTGCTCCATAGGTCATGGTGAATTTGTCTTATTTCTCTAACTAGACTACAAGTCATGGTATAGGGCCATAAGTTGTGGCTAATGACCATGAGTCTTGATAAATTACTATAGGTCATGATGGAGTCGTGATTTTATAGGAGATCCTAAAAGAATCTACCATAAGTGTTAGTTTACTTATGGAATGAAAACTAGGTAGACCATGAGTTGTGATATGGCATATTAAGGACACGACAAGTCATGGTGATATCATGGTATATGAAAAATTCTTATTTTTATAGATTTTAAGCGTAGATCTAAATGTGAATTGGATTGCTAATGTTGTCCAAGAATGTAGACAGTCCAAAATTAATAACTCAAACAAATAATCTTGAATTTTTAGAGGTATTTAAAGGAGAAGATATTAATGACTATTGATCTTCAATATGATGAAATTTATCATTGTTGTAAAGTATATCTTAATTTGGAATGAAGTTTAATGAAACTATTGATAGTGATGACAATGTTGAAAACTTAAATTGATGATTTAGAGTTGATAAATAATTGATAACGATGGTAGTTATTGTTGATGATAAACAAAATAATTTGATGAAATATGAACAATTACTTAAATAAGAGAATAAATTCCAAAAATTTTGTTATCAATCTATATTACTAAGAAAATTAATCATTACAATCATGTATGTCCTTGATATTCAAAAAGAATGATTGGGGTCATACTAAGAAGATTTGAGAAGTTATTTCCCATTATAGAAAAGAATAAAAATAAAGATGAATTAGGGCTAAAATAATATACATCAATCCATTAACTCATTAAAAATAAAATTACATTTAGCTTCATAGAATTATCTTAACATTTGAAATTAAGTGGCATTATGCACTAATACTAACAAATCCAAACTATATATTTATGCTCTTAGGTATCTAATAAAACCATTATATTAGAGTGTTAAAGATAATTATCATAACATGGGCATAATACAAATTTCTACTAGTGGCCAAAGAATTAGACAAAAATACATCAAAGATAAAATATTTTTTTAAGAAATGTTAATTCTCTTTCTAATGTCTCCTCATCTCCCTCCTATGCATCCTATGTAATTTGCATACATATGTCGGAAGGTGTCACACCCAAAGTCTAGGGATCCTTTTTATCATTTTATTAGTATATTTAGTCTTTCTTGGATTTTTGGTCTTTTGTTTACTAAATCACTTATTTGTATGTTTGATTCATTAAGAGCCTAGATTGCTTGATTCTCTATAGTTGTGATTATTTTTTCTTATGACTTATTTATATTTTGTGTGAACTTGTAGGATGTTCAACTATGACTTGCTATACTTTGTAAGCATGATTATTTTATCCTAATGATTATTTTTACTCTTATTTTATGTCACCCTTGTAAGCTACCCCCTTGTGTGGTTGTTTAATTTCAAATTCTTAATCTCATACTTGACGTTGAATATGTTGGGATTTAAGGAAAGAAATGCATGTGATGGAAATTCTAAAACTTTTTTGATAGTTGATGAAAATAATTGAATTTTAATTTATCATGAGTTATGATATTTTACCATGCGTTAAGATGAACTCGTGGTCTAAAAACCTATCCCATGAGTCATGGTCAAATTAAACATCATAAAAATCTTGAGATTTAGAAATCAAATTTGAGTAGAACTTGATTTGATGGAGTGGCCCTAAGCTTCTAGACAATGTAAGATGACGAGTATTTTTTAGTGAATTAAATTTGTGGATGAACTAATAAATCCCACTGGAATGACCATTGATCTTCCAAATTGAAAGTTGAACTTGGCTTGTCATAAATTTGGTAATAATACCTTGGTGGAGATGATGATGAATAGGATATGAGATAATAGGATAAATTAAAAAAACTATTGATAAGAAAATTGGTGAATGTTGTTGGATGTTGGATGAGGAATAAATATGATGAATGAGATATTGATAACTAAAAATTTAAGAGATGATGAAATTGATGAAGTGATGATGGAATGTGGATGAATTGGAAAATTTTGTAACATTATCTATCTCATCATTGAAGCATCATTACAATCATATTTTTCCCACATATTTATAGCCAAATGATGGAAAAACTCTATTTTCATGAAAAATAAGCTTGAAATTGAAGGGTCATGAGAGATTAGAGCCATTATTTAGTTACATCTACCCATCAATCTTTTTAAAAAATAAAAA